>CABEEJ010003201.1:0-28620 GCA_901482245.1 Timema douglasi
TGTGTAATGGTAGGGTGATTGTGAGATGAAATGGAGAACCTACAGTTTAACGTGGAATCCGAACCACGGTGGAGGCCTAGCATTCCACACATTCACAAGCTGGGATTAATACACGTCTTGTCAGAGGTGAAGGAAGGGTTTGGTAATCAGATAAATATATGCCAGGACCTAGGATTGAACCCCGGCCGCCAGCACAGAAGATTGACACCTTACCCCTAGACCACCAGGTCCCCGACGTACACAATGAAGAACTTCATGGTTTATATATATTCATAAACGAATTAAGGACAGTCAAGGCACGTAAGCTGAGGTGGGGTGGACATGTGTTGCGAATGGGTGTGCACACAATATTTTAGTTGGGAAACCTGAAGATACAAGACTTCTAGGTAGGAAAGCACGTCGATGAGAGGATAATTTTAAAACAAATTTGAAGGAGGACGTGTGTCAGGATTGAATGGGGTTGTCTCAGGAAAGGGTTGAATGATATATCAGCCATGAACTTTCTAGTTCCAGAAGATAGAGAGGAGGGAGGGGGGCTGAATATATAGGAAACAAAACTTTTAAATTTTAGTTGATATATAATCAACTGTCTCAATGGTTTGAGCCCGTAATTTTGCTATACCGACGGAGTGGCCGCCATCGTTAGCGACTATAGTGCTAACATTTGCTGATAGAGGGTGTTATGTGGACAGTACAACCAAGACGTCTGGCCACTAATCTCAATTTTCTAGACCGGAACCTCTAACTATTTATTCAAGTAGCTCTTCGATTATCCTCACGAAGTTGAATCTGACCCCGTTCCAGACTCACTGCTTCACAGAAAAGCACTGGACGCACTGGTAACCGAGCTCGGGACCTCTGCATCTTTATCCAGGAACTATAAGCCAGAGGAGATCTTGATGTACCATCAATATTGTTAAAAAATAAAACTAAGAACTCTAAGCCAGAGGTGCTCTTTATATACCATCAATATTGTTAAAAAATAAAACCAAGAAGTCAAAGCCAAAGGTGCTCTTTATATACAATCAATATTGTTAAAAAATAAAACTAAGAACTCTAAGCCAGAGGAGCTCTTTATATACCATCAATATAAGTAAAGAATTAAACTAGGAAACGGTAATTGCTTATGGATTATTTGACCCATTTAGTTAAATAAAGATGTGAGTTTATTTGATCCAAACCATGTGTAGGAAACAAAGTCTATTACCATATAGAGCTGGTCTTATCTCCTGCGGTAGCACCGAGCTTAGGTAGGGAATAATATAATATTTAAAAATATATATAGTACCGCGTCTTACTACTCGTTCGGGCTATACGCTTAAGTACTAATTACGCTAATTGGCTAGGAATTGGGAAGGTTGAATTTAGAGGAAGTGGACCCACATTGGTGTGAAGGGAGAGTGGAAAACCATTAAGGAAAAAAACCAAACCCAGTTCACCCGACCGAGATTTGAAACTCAAATCTCCCCGTCTTCGCCTGTCTAGCTGAACACGAAACCAGCGCGTTAGCTAACTACGCCATCGAGGCGGTAATTTAATATTGCTAGGCAAGCCTGAATGTACTAATCGTACATCCTTTCCATGGAGGCTCTTTCCATGTCCAGATGAGATGTAATGATGGTGATAGTGAGTATGAGGGTGTGAAACCAGTAGAAACACTTAAACCTAACTTAAGCCTAACTAACCAAACTCTGGTGACCGTTGAGGTAATTCCCCTTTCAGTAAAAATATCTAAGCTCTCAGCCGAGGATTGAGCCCGGGACCCCGAGGCTCGTAGCTAGGTGTACTGACCACTACACCACGGGGCCGGTTATTTAGGTAGGTAATACAACTCGAACCAAACTTAAAATTGTGGTAGGGTTTCCTTTAACTTACTCTACTTTATAAAACAGTGGAATTAAAACCAGTAATACAGTACCATTTTTTTAAAAAAAAATATTGAAAAATAATTATTTTAAAATAAAGTAATTTTTAAATTAATCCTTAATTTTTCTGTCGTCAAATGAAGATTTCAGAAAACAGCACCTTGATACATTTACTGTTTGGAGCGTAATCCTCAAGGTTAAACAGCCAATAGATGGACACTGAAAGTAACTAATTCGATTCCCAGCCAGATGTAATTTACTCCACTCATTATCGTCGGCTTTCACTCGAACCATACCGATGGAGCGGCCTCCGTTCGTTTGGAAAAGTTCCAACTTTGGTTACCAGAGGGTAACATATGGTCAGTACAACAAGGCCTTTCGGCCATTGATCTCAATTTTCTAGCACGGATCCGTTACTTTTTCATTCGAGTAGCTTCTCATTTGTCATTAAGAGGCTGAGTTGACCCCATTCCAGACACACAGCTTCACAGAAAAACTTATACCACCAAGGATCAAACTCTGGACCTCTGGATCTGTAGCCACGAACTCTGACCACTAGACCACAAAGGTGGTACCGGCTGTAGTTTGTTTATCTGATAACATTATTTTTGCTCGTGTCATCAATTATTATTATTATTATTATTATTAGCACCGCTTCTTACTACCCGTTCGGGTTATACGCACTTACGCTAATGTATAATGGTAGGGTGATTGTGAGATGAAATGAAGGACCTACAGTTTAACGTGGAATCCGAACCACGGTGGAGGCCTGGCATTCCCCACATTCACAAGATGTCTTGTCAGAGGTGAAGGAAGGGTTTGGTAATCAGATAAATCTGTGCCGGGACCGAGGATTGAACCCCGGCCGCCAGCACAGAAGTCTGACACCTTACTCCTAGACCGCCAGGTCACCTCGTGTCATCAAGTCTTAGGCAAATTAATATCTATCTACAGTACCCTAAGAACTTGAAAGACAATCTTTGGGAAAGGTAAGGGGGGAGGGGGGTATCTTTTCTTTATCGAGCTTTATAAACCGTAATCGCAAGCTTGCGAGGTTTATTTTTGTTACGATCCAAATGTTCGAACCATTACCTTAGTATCAAGATCATTACAAGTTCAACAGCTCCTTATATCAAGTGTTTTATTTACATTAGTGGTATGGATTTAGTTTCGGGAGCTTTGGTCGGGATCATTATAATGATCATGCTTGTAAATATTCATAAAATATTAAGGTAAGACACATCTATGCATTAATAACTTTTTACTTTCTCTTGGCACCAGGGAGAGAAAGTATTGTGATTGTCAAAATAATATCAAGCCAAGACACATCAATGCACTAATAGCTTTTTACTTTCTCTCGACACCACGGAGAAAAAGTATTCTGATCGTCAAAAGAATTAAACTCGAGAATATGATAAATGTCAACGTTTCATGACATCCTGAAACCAATAAAGTGGTTTTCGCGATACCGTCTGTCTGTCTGTACGTACCTCGAGGCTAGAACCAAAACTATTTTACCAATTGGGTTATAAATTGGTTTCTAGGGTGTTCATAAGGTCCCCCCCGAGGGGTGTTTGGAATAAGATGTCCAACCCTAAATTAAAGGGTAGTATACTGAAGGGCAAATAGAGAAAAAAAAAATATTTTCTCGAAACTCGATTTAACGTTTTTGATTAAATTTTATATCTATGCACTGTATATTATTATAAACAAGATGAATATTCTCATTTTTACTTTCTCGCTATCTTAAAGGTAGAGAAAGTATTGTGATCGTCAAAAGATAAATCATAAAAAAAAACATTGGTATATCAATATTTCTTTTGTTAGATTACTTTTCAGTTATTTACAGTTTGATTTTAACAGCATAAAATAATCCAACATATGATTTATTGATATAATTATAATTTTTACTTTCTCGATATCTCACAGGTATATAAATTATCGTAATCGTCAAAAGACGAGCCAAAAGATGAATCTCGACGTTTCATGACTCCCCCTAATCCGAAAAAGTTGTTTTTGAAATTCCATCTGTCTATCTGTCTGTCTGTCTGTCTGTCTGTATGTACTTCCAACTAGAGCCTAAACTATTTTATCGATCGGGCTACTACTTGGTATCTAGGGTTTTCATAGGGTTGCGTCTTGGTTTTTTGGTATTGGATATCTAACCCTAAAATTAAGGATAGTTTACTGAAGGGCAAAAAGAGAAAAAGTCGATTTTCTTAAAATTGGCTCTAACGATTTTAATTAAATTTCATTTCTAAACATTTATAAATATTCCAAACAAAATAGCTACCTTCAATATTTCGGCAAAATGACTTTAGCAGTTCCGGTCTTATGCGTAAATTCTCATTTTGTATAATACATCCGAAATTATTTGAGATATGAAATTACTTATCATTAAAAATATGTAGATATATTTAAAATATCAAATATTTTACTCGAAACATATTTTTTAAATCAATAACTTTAAATATATACGCAAATATATATATATTTTTTTATCCTTTCGAGCAATAAAAGTAGAGAGAGTATTGCGACAGTAAAAGAAAATCCAACCTGAAATGTTGATGGATGTCGACGTCTCAAGACCCCCCCAAGTCCTAAAAAGTGGTCTTTGAATGACGTCTGTTTGTGTGTCTTTTTAATCCCAAAATTAAAAGCATTATTAATATTATTATTAGCACCGTGTCTTACTACCCGTTCGGGTTATACGCACTTACGCTAATGTGTAATGGTAGAGTGATTGTGAGATGAAATGATTGTGAGATGAAATGGAGGACCTACAGTTTAACGTGGAATCCGAACCACGGTGGAGGCCTGGTATTCCCCACATTCACAAGGTCTCCACTACCTCTCTAAAGCAACCGGGAAAAGCCCCTGACCTCATCCATATCGTAACATATATGACAATATGCGTTAGAGGAGTATGTGTGTCAAAATATTAAAATTTAAACAAATAATTGCTATTCTACAAAATACTTTGCATTTGTTTTTTACCCAAACCTTTATAAATTAGTGTAGTTCAGTCAAATTAATTAAATTGAATGTTTTAAGAGCAATGTGTTGGTTTAAGTAAACCACCTTTGGCATAATCCTAACCTAATTTTCTTACGACAAAATAAATAAAAAAAGAACAACCTTTGCATAAGTATCCATACAACAAGTCATGTGATCTACAGCTGTCACTCTTGTTAGATATTATCAATACTTCTAAAATGACACTAATATTTTGTTTAGAATCACGTGTTACTACCCGTTTGGGTTATACGCCTGTGTACTAATTGAGCTAGTGGTTTTAGAGATTGTTAAGGTTATATTTGAAGGAAGTGTACCCACATTTGCGTGGGGAGAGAGAATGATAAAACCTTTTGAAAAAAACACCCCCAGTACACCCGACCGAAATTCAAACCTCGATCTTTCAGTCATTGACATTCTAGTCTACTTTGAGAGTAGCGTGTTAGACCATGTGGGTCACCGAACTGGCTCAAAGTATAATTATCAAAAGCAGTTACGAGCAGATCAATAAATTCGGGGGTTAGGGGCCCCTTTAAAACTGTGGGGTTCCACAACCTCTTTTAAATTTGTAATAAGGAATTACAATTTGTAACCCTCTCCAACAACCCCCATTTTTTTCCCTTTCAGCATCAACAGACCAGTTAACAACCTCATTAACAGTTTTAACTTTTAGGAATAACACCTTTAAAAAAAATTGAATTTATCTTTGAATAATTGCACAGCTTGGGAAGTTCTAAATTCTCAGAATTCCCCTTCTTCGAATTATTTGCTGTCATGCAAAGACAAATACACCTTCTTAAGTTAGCAGTGTAGGGAACGCGAGATAAGATCAAAAGGTCAGTGTTTTAGAATTTTCTATATCAAAACTTCTTTTGATCAAAATTAATAAAATATTTCTTCAGTAGAAATATAAAGTTAAATTTTCTTCACATGGTCACATCAAAATGGTTGAATATCTGTTAAGGATGTCCTGGAATTTAATGGCCACTTTTTCTCTTCCATTAAAAAGTTTATCACCTAATACTGCTATACTCATGACAGATATTCAACCATTTTTGATAATATAACGCGAAGAAAATTAAACTCTTATGTTTCTACTGGAGCAAAATTTAATTTATTTTGGCCCAAAATATGTTTTTATATAAAAACCACAAAAACAATTACCTTTTCCTCGCTTTTTCTATCCTCCCAAATTAGGCTTTTAACCTAAATGGTAAAGTTATAAAACATTACACAATGTAACATTAATCACTCCATTTAGATTCTGAAATATTTTGTAATCACTACCAAGTGCTCATTGGCACTTTAACAACCCTGTGAAAAATAAATTATCCTCAGTAGCAAGGATTCAGGATAGGCAGTATAAGCTCAGCTATCCAAAAAGATTTTGAAAAAAAGGGGGGGGGGGGGAAAACATCCACTTACATAAAACAGATGTAAGATTGAAACTTTAAGGCCAATTTTTAAAGCGTCGTGACATTTTAGCAAGCACGCGAAGCGAATGTGTGAGTAGCCTTTTGGCAAAATAAGCTGATACCTTTCAGCCGAACGCACCCGTTGAATCAGGCCTGCTTGAGGTTTCGGGGGATGGTGCGCGCGCAACTGTTCATCACAGCCTCTGAAGGCGACCAGTAAGCCGGCTATCCACGACTCGCGATTGTTACATACTGTGCATTCAGAATGTTTTTCCAAAGGTGCATTTCAGTATAGATTAGTTTAGTTTTGTGATTGTGACTTGAATTGTATTATTTTGTTGAGTAGTTTTAAATCTCGTATTATATATATATCAGTAATGTTTTAAGATTTAGTGTTTGTACCGCAAAAAAGAATGGGAGAGTCTGTGAACATCAACGATGACTCTTTAGATTCAGTTGACTTTTTGTTAAATTATTTCAATGGGGCTTTATCTTTTGAAAGAAAAGTGCATTTAAAAGGAAAAATAGCGAGGCTAGAATTAGATATTTCACAGAAGATATAACAAAAATTATATTATTATTATTATTATTATGATTAGTAATATTATTAGTAGTCTGCCAGTACTGTATTATTTAACTTCATAAAAATCAAACTTTTGACATCGTTAATTGTGTAATTTTATGAGTGTTCATTACTCAGCTTAACCACTAAACTATCATCACGTTTCGCCACTGTATATCCTGCTTCTGGTTTGAATCGCTATGCAGAAAGGAAGCATTTGTTTACGTTCGTTGTAATGAAAGATATAATTTACTTGTCTCTTTGTTGCACTTTTGAAGCACTATTTTATATAAACAACACTATAATTTTCTATCATTATAAATAAAGTTATAGTAATAACAAATTGTACATGGTTTTCTAGGGGCACCTTAGAGCGTCCATGGCCTTGGCAATGACATATTGTTATAACCAATGAGGATTGCTTAAAAATATTTTTTTTAAACAGAGGGGCTGGGGGTCACATGTGGAAACCTGTTGACCTTGGGAAAATCGTAGAGGGGATGGGTACATAGCACAAGTTTACAAGAGATATTTAAACCGTTTATTTCAACAACTTTTGCGTAGGGGAAATTCAAGATAATATTATAATCCGGCCTCGTGGTGCAGTGGCTGCTGACCTAGACGTCCTGGGTTTGATTTCCAGTCGGTACCTGTAGATTTTTCACGATAGGGGAATAATTCAAATGGTCACCAGAATTTGGTTAGTAAAGCTTAAGTTATGTTAATACAGTAAAGCGTCGATAATTTGGACATCAAAAATCTGGATCGTCGATAATCTGGATCGCCAAGAAAAAAATATTATTTATAAAATTAACCACAATAGTATCAAAATCAGAGACATGTCCACCCAAAAACGCTTCTTAAAACTTGTTTAAAAGAAATTAATTTTTTTTCGTTGTTAAATCATTGCTCGACTGGGTTTCAATTCCCTATCTCCTTGTCATTGGCAGTATTTCGAGAGTGACGCCTTATACCATGTGGCCATTGAAGCATATATATATATATATATATAATTAGTGTGAGTTCCTATAACTATGATAACGAAACAAATATATTATTTAAAAGTAGACCTGTGTCTAGTAACAAATGATAACATAATTAGTTCTTTTTTTGTTTTAAAAAATACTATTTGTTGGGCATGTTTTTACTCATTAAGAAAGTGACCCAGTACAAATATATCAGCGTGCCCCGGGCCACCATTTTCTTTGTTTTATTTCTTACTCTCAATTGATTAAATATAGTGTCAATAAAAGCTTCATGGTATTATAGTAACCTAATCAATGGTTTGCATAGAATACAATTTTGAACAAAAGATGTATTGTTCTTTTAAAGGAGTAAACTGAAACAAATAAAATAAAGGCATTTTATTTTTTACTTAAAATTTACAACAACAAAAATACTTGTATTGTAGTTTTGTGTCGTAATGTATTGTCTCTTTATGCTTTTAAAAAGTTGTGTTTCATTTGTGTTTGAAGTGCTATTACGACCAATAATAAATTTGTGTCAACCTGTTTTGGTGGCTGTAGTGTCTAGAGACCTTAGCTTTAGACGCGGTATTAAAGAAAAGTTTGTGTCTTTTCAACTCTTATATCAAATTAGATAAATGTATTGACACAATCATACAATATACTTTCTCATGCTATATTTTTGATTAGAGCAAAATTCTCTAAAATATATTATTTAGTAAACCACTCCTAGTACATTCATCAGATACCTATTTTTACCAAAATCTTTAGAACAATTTCAGACCATTTAAATTTTTTGAAATCAGTCATCAGTAAACTAACTAATAATTATGATTCCAAAAACAAGTGTAGACCTACAGTGTTATTTACTATGAAAAACATTGCACAGGTCAAAATTGAACAAAATCGTTAGAGTAATAATCTAAATATTAATTTTTGTAAACTTAATAATCAGTAAAGCATTATCCTTAATCTTTGAGATAGATGAAAATTACAATTTAATTTCTAGATATCACCACTGACCATATATATATATATACATACATCATACATGTATAAACATATACATGTATATATATATATATATATTTATACATCCATTACTGTTTCCAGCCTGTGGTCTAGGTCAGTTTTTTATTATTAAAGCCATATAATTCTCACTACCAGCTGGCTAGGCCTGTCGTAGCTTCATATGCCTTTTAATATAACTTATGACTAGAATAGACACAACATCCAGTCCCCACCCGTTAATGTATGCATGTGAAAGGGTAAACACACATTTCACTAATGATCAATTTTTAGGCCATGACGGGATTCGAACCCAGTAAAATAACCTCAATATACAGACACGTTACCGACTAAGCTAGGGTTTCGGATTGAATATAAATATATAATAAGATCTAAATATCAAGTTTAAACAAAATCAATTAAATCGTATTGACTCTGGATCCAGGTGTAGACAAATAAATTAATTATATATGTATAAAGGTAGACAAACATGAAAAAGCAAAGAATTGTAGAAAATCTTCTTTTTTTTTAAGTTCGTGGGAAAATAAAAACTTTTATATCAGCTATTAACAAGTGTTGGGAAATTTCCACGATTGCAATCAATATATTATCATAATTGAGCAAGTAAAATAAGAATAAATAGGTGTTTCAAGGACAAGTAGTGCAATTAAAGAAAACACCAGGAAAGGTGTTTTTTAATAGAGTACTGATATCAGTGAAACTAGTTGCATCTACAAAAACTTGTTTGTCAGTTGAAGATAGCGTAGATCATTTATTTAGGTCACGCTTACACACAGATTCAAAACATGTGCAAAATATATGTATATATACATACATATCTATAGATATATGTATTTATATATAGGCCTATATTAAATACTTTTCCTGCTTGGCGATTCCAAATTTCGTAAAGCGTGTTGTATCTTAACTTGTCTTGACTCTTAGCAAAGTCAAAATAAGATTCCAATTTACAAAATATAAAGATAGGAGAGAGAATGAGTAGTTCACGCTGTGAGGCCTCTTGTTTGTGGGCTGATAACACCTTACCCTCTTCCTCTCACAAGTTTACACACTCACTATAGTATTTGAGCCTGAGCAGCGTTGACCTACCTTTCATAATAAACTTGTTCTTGTTTTTTTATTAATAGATATATATATGCTTCTGCGGACTATTTTAATCTAAATCCTGGCAAGAAGATTCCTACTGGCCATTTTCGTGACAAGAACAAATAACTTTAGCTCTAGACCATCAACAAAATCTATAAGATATTTAAAAAAAAATCTACTTTAATATCCAAAATTAATTTTGTTACAGTGTTAGGCTATTTTTAGAATTATATATATATTTAAAGTTTATGTTGAAATGTTATATCTTTATTATTATTATTAGCACCGCGTCTTACTACCCGTTCAGGTTATACGCACTTACGCTAATGTGTAATGGTAGGGTGATTGTGAGATGAAATGGAGGACCTACAGTTTAACGTGGAATCCGAACCACGGTGGAGACCTGGCATTCCCCACATTCACAAGATGTCGTGTCAGAGGTGAAGGAAGGGTTTGGTAATCAGATAAATATGTGCCGGGACCGAGGATTGAACGCCGGCCGCCAGCACAGAAGTCTGACACCTTACCCTTAGACCAACAGGTCACCGTTATATATTTAAAGCCCGCTAAATAAAAGGTAAAATTACATTAACACGAGAAATCCCATCTTGACTGGCCTCTATGTCACAGGTAGGCGAAGCCCTTAACGTTTTATTTTATCCTCACATCCTACTACCCATCTGATTTCTTCGCACTTAATTATATTTGTGGCAGTCTCGAACTCGCCTAGACTGCCAATTGATGACATGGAGATCGAGGTTCGAATCTCGGTCGGGTGTACCAAGGTTGGTTTTTCTAAAATGACTTTCCACTCTTCCTACACGTATATGTGGATACACTTCTTCTAAATATAACCTTCCTAATCCCTAAAACCATTAGCGTAGTTAGTACATAAGTGTATAAACCTGAACAGGTAGTAAAACGTGGTACTAAAAATATATAAAAAATTACACTAGAGGTGTAAGGATGAGAAAGATATAATTGAAAGGAAATGTACCCACTTTTGAGTGGAGGGGGCGTAGGAAATCATATATCAAAGAAAACTTTCGGTACATATGGTTGGGATTTTGAACCAACCTCCGCGTTCCGGGCAGACCAGAATATTTAACTAATTTATTTGTATTACAAACTGATAGTTGATGGTTACCCACATGATGTCTTGCCCACCATCATCATCTTCATCATGAACATCTTCCAGTCATTGGCTGGGTCTGATTGGAATATAGGCCTCTCCACCGCCTCCTTTCCTCCCAACACCTCTTTCTACCTCCACCTTGCCCCTGTCCTCTCCTCTTTCCTCCACACACCTTCTAATTCCTTTCAGCCATCAGTCCCTTGGTCTTCCTCTCAGTCCTGGTACAGTAGCCCCACGGCTTCTTTGGTGCTGACTGACAGCTCACAGCTGACTTCTGACAGTCAACATTTAGGTATATACCTACATTTTGACCGTCAGAGGTGACAGCTGCTAAACACATGTTTTTGCAGATCATATGGTTCAGCGTAGGGATACATAATTTGGTCTGGTAACTTTTCAAAGCCGTTAGCTGTCAGCTGTCAGTCAGCACCAAAGAAGCCATGGGGCTACTGTTTATGACTCAAACTCATTTAAGTGAAAAATAACAACCTGGACACGGGAATCGATCCTGAGACCTTTGACCTGAGAGCTTCCCTGATTCGTCTCATATCCAGTTCCATCCTTCATTATAAATTATTATACACTAGCAGAAGTACTCGGTATTGATTCATACAGACAGAAAATAAAAAATCTTCACTCATATTTCTTAAAACCCAGTATTTAATAAATTTAAAAAATTATAGTCAAGCATTTAAATTTTTAGCTTAGAGATGCACAGTTGCACAAGTTTGTATACAATTTCAGACATCAGAGTGTAGTGGATATCATGAAATTCTCACGACAAGACAGACAAACAAACTATTCATTTTATTATTTATAGATATAAGTTGGACATTTCTTACACGTGCCCACCAACGATGAAGGCCATTATCATCTTGCAGTAGGAATTTTATTTTTCTCTTGGCATGAACCATTCCCAGAAAAGTGAAATAAAGAATGACCATGGAAATATTTTCGTAGCTTTCACACATAACTACTGTATTTCGTGATATCTACCATAATATTTGCACAATATTCCTTACTGAATTAATTATTTAAAAAAAGGAACCTTGGCTTAAAAAACCACGGGTGTAAAAGCATTAAGAGGAAATGTTAAAAGTTTGGTAACTACAGTTTCATTTTCACAGGGAGGGTATTAAAAAATATTTATATAATTTTACAATATTACCAGTGTTTTATTTTATTTTATAGTTATAGGTACTTATTGATAATATCTATTAAATTTGACAGCTGAATATCACATTATCTGGCATATAAACACGCGAAAAAAGGACCAATAACTTTTCTTGTTTTTAGATAAGGCCCTTTTTTTTATGAAATTTTGACTATACCTTTGCTTGGTAAGAGGATTAACAAATAGTTTACTAGATAGGGATGAATATAAATTATTGTTGCTCTATTAAACATATTTAAAATGTATATTCAAAGAGTAAGCTAACTTTGTTAATTAGTTTTATTCACTTGGCTATCGAGATTAATAGCCACTTATTTTATCCTATTTAATCAAATCTAACAAAAACTTAGTCCTGCCAAGATCTATGATTTAAAAATATTTTAAACCGTAATTTTTTAACAAAATGAAATTTTAGTACTAGTTAAATGTGATTTGTTTTCTACCCGAGAAACGCCAGAGACTTGCAACTATTTTTAAATAAAGTTGTTATTATTAATAAAACATAGAAAATTAGATGTATCTTACAGAATATTGTATGCTTAGAGTTTGAAGAGCATAAGATTTTGTAAATTTCATGTCGTGTTTATAAATTTAATTTTTGAAATTATTTTGCCTCTTATTTTATATTACATAGAAATACAATTCAATGCTCTCCTAAACAAAATTCTCTCTGTCACTAATTAAAATTGGATAAAGCAACCGCATTGATAGGCACATAGGCATATCGAGGAAGTTCGTGGTTAGATTCCCATGGATCTACTTGGGGTGATATTATTTAATGGTTTTTCACAATCCCTTTATATAAATGCGTGTATATTTCTCACTAATTTATTATATTTTCTTTATCCTTATTTCTTTAGCATAAATAAATTCAAATATCCTAAAATGGGTAATTTAAAGTTGTGTAAAAAAATAGTTTACGCTATCAGATTTAAAACGCTTTACTTTGCGTTTTTTTTTTTGCACCGCCTCTTATTACCCGTTTGGGTTATATGCCTATGAACTAATTACACTAATATGTTAGAGATTAGGAACGTAGAATTTTTAGAGTAGGTATTTGCTTGGAGAGAGAGTGAGAAACAATTTAGGAAGAAGCCACCCTCAGGAGACTCAACCAGGATCGAACCCCGATCTCCCCATCATCGGCAGTCTAGTCTATTGTGAGAGCAACGCTTTAGACCACGCGGCCACCGAAGTGGTTTGATAGCTACGTTAATGTAAAACAATAGACTTTGTTGTCGGCATGGTCTAAGGCATCACTCTCGCAATAAACTTGACTGTTGATTACGGATAGATCAGGGTTCGAAACTTATTCAGGCGTGTTTATTCTTTCCCTAAACGATTCCCACGTTACCTTCACGCAAATCTAAGTACGCTTCTTCTAAATTCAACCTTACTAATCCTTAACCCATTAGCAAAATTAGTATAGTTACGTATGCGTATATCACGAACAGGTAGTTGGATGCAATGCTTAAAAAAAATCAAGCCATGTAGACACATCTGAATCAAAGTTGAAACCGAAATAGTTTTTTTTTGTCGTCACATAGCACTATTTTAAATAAGCCATTAAGAACAGCACATCTACGTAAACAGAAAGGTATGGCTAGAAAACAAAGCACATTTAATTATTTTATACTGACATAATTATCAGAATTTATCTAGCTTTACTTAAATATATTTATCTCTTGTATCAAAAGTAAATTTATAAATTTGCCTCAGATAATTCCAACAGAATAGATTATCATGGGACAAGGATAAAATATTTGATACGTGTATCATACTGTACTTGAAGAAACTATAGTACGACTAGTTAGATTCATAAATTAGATTTCATTTCGCGGTGACCTGGCGGTCTATGGGTAAGGTGTCAGACTTCCGGTCTGGTGGCCGGGGTTCAATCCTCGGTCCCGGCATAGATTTATCTGATTACCAAACCCTTCCTTCACCTCTGACAAGACATCTTGTGAATGTGGGGAGTGCCAGGCGTCCACCGTGGTTCGGATTCCACGTTAAACTGTAGGTCCACTATTTCATCTCACAATCACCCTACCATTACACATTAGCGTAAGTGCGTATAACCCAAACGGGTAGTAAGACCCGGTGCTAATAATAATAATATATTTCATTTGCTTCACATCAGTAGGGATCTTTTTTTTATGTTACCACATGCTAGGTGTGTTTTTTTCTTAAGAAAATAATGTTGGCAAAATTGAATGTACTGTATATACAGTAACATATTTAATATTATATTATTTTAAATTGAAAAATGACACCTGAACACGGAACTCTTGTCCAGGATATTTGGCTTAGTACTCCACTACTCTAACCACTAAGCTATCCCGGAATCATCCTGTGTTTACAAACACACACACAGGCGCACACACACACACACACACACGTCACATGTGAAGCTGACGATTTATGCACGTCCATCACAGACTCTGCCTTAAAATATAAGTGAATAATGACCCTGGGCACTGAACGATACCTGGATAGCTCAGTGGTTAGAGCATTGGCATAATAAGCCAAAGGTCTCGGCTTTGATTCCCGTGTCCAAATGTCATTTTTAAATTTAAATAATATGATATTCAAATGCGGTTATAACAGTAATTTTCAAATATAGCAGCTTTGCTATTTAATCTATGTTTTATATTACTTAACTACCTGATTTATCTCTGCTTAAGTTTAAAAATATTTCATCTAAACACCAGTCGGTGTTAAAATAATGTTTGGTAATTGTTCTGAAAATAACTAAATTGTTGAATGATGTTATATTTAGTGAGATATTTCAAATCTATTAATACCATTTCTAAACTTATTTATTCCTTTGAAATGTTTCCAAGATACGAGGGTTATTATGTGAGTGTCGAAGTTGAAGCGGAAGAAATAGTACTAATAGACCTCGACCTTTTGAAGGTTCGAAAGTTAAAGTTTTACAGTCATTGCTTAGTTATTCTTTTTTTCTTTTAAGTCATCAACCAGCAGGTTGGCTTGATGTGATTTCTATTCATCCAGTGCTTCGGTTGGTTAGTGTTGCCCGTACCAGCTGGTAAAATAAATCCCATATAATGGGGGAGTTCAAAAAGTGTGGTGGCTACCGTTGCCTTTCCTACTGAATTTCTATGAGCGAGTGCGAAAGGTACTATCAAATTTGACGGAAAGGTATTCTCACATACCTTCCAGGTATCATTTAACTGCCATAATCGACATGAGCCCGACATATTTACTTCTCCGAAGGAATTATTATGATGGATTTTTATCGTCCAAGAAAAATCCGTCAACTTTGGCAGGGTTAGAACCCACGAGCGTCGGATCTCGAGGCGAACACTTCAACCCAAGAACGCCGAACTAGACTGTTTTGGTATAAATCTGCATATACACTAACCTCTTTCTCGCTTCTGTTACAATTCCACCTTAAGAACGTGAATATCCTATTAAAATCAAAACTTAAATAATACATAAAATTAGATAACCATTTTCGCGTCTATTTATGTATATGGGAGTTACCCGCTTCGGCGGCAGCATGGTCTAACGTGCTACTCTCGTGTTAGAATAGACTTCCGAAAACGGGCAGATTGGGATTCAATCCCTGAGGGTGTTTTTTTCCTAAATGGTTTATAGTCTCTCTCTACGCAAATGTAGGCGGACTTCATCTGAATTAAACATTCTTTATCCTTATTCCTTATACATTAATGTAATTAGTATATAGGCGTATAATCCCAATGAGTAGTAAGACGCGGTGCTAAAACATATATAATGTTTTACAACTTGTATTCGTATCCAATACTTCGTGTAAACCAAGGTGGCTCTATTTCTCTCTCTCTCTCTCTAACATGCAACACAACACAACACTCCTAGTCTTTAGTTAGCAAAGTTAAGCCAGTACAGACCGTTGTCGAAAAACATTCCCCCCGGATGGCCTCTAATGGCCGTCTCGGTCCATGCAGCGTCTATCAGTTTGAAATCTCTGTTCCCCAGACGAGGTTGTATGTATGTGTCGTCTTAGACGTTCAACAACGAGTGTGTTTGTCATATTTTACTTCTGTTTAAAGTCTTTGCGTTGTAAATACCGGGTTGCATAGCCGAAAAGTCTAACGCGTAAGAGAGAAGTGATTTTATTTTCAAGGACTGTTTATTTTATTTCAAATAGAACTTTTATTTTTAAATGTAAGTTATGGTTTTTTTTTTACTGTTTCTATTTAGTTTACTAAGTGTTTTCATGTTATGCGCACAGTGGGGTGACCTGGTGGTCTAGGGGTAAGGTGTCAGACTTCTATGCTGCCGGCCGGGGTTCAATCCTCGGTCCCGGCATAGATTTATCTGATTACCAAACCCTCCCTTCACCTCTGACAAGACATTTTGTGAATGTGAGGAATGCCAGGCCTCCACCGTGGTTCGGATTCCACGTTAAACTGTAGGTCCTACGTTAAACTGTAGGTCCTCCATTTCATCTCACAATAACACTACCATTACACATTAGCGTAAGTGCGTATAACCCGAATGGGTAGTAAGACGAGGTGCTAATAATAATAATGTACGCACAGTGCTTTATTAGCAAACTACCTTTTTTTTTAGTGACACGTCTTCGGATTGCACACATATCGGTATGCACTTATAGAGCTAATGTGCTAGGGATGAGTAAGGATGAATTTATAGCAAGTGTACCTGCAAATACGCGGAAGGAGAGTGGAAAACCATATAAGAAACACCCTCATTAAAACC
The DNA here is from genome assembly GCA_901482245.1 of Timema douglasi. NCBI lineage: Eukaryota > Metazoa > Arthropoda > Insecta > Phasmatodea > Timematidae > Timema > Timema douglasi. The sequence continues at coordinate 16,969 of CABEEJ010003201.1, forward strand.
GACCGGGATCTGAACCCCAATTGTTTTATCATCGGCAATAAAGCCTATTGCAAGTGTGACGCCTTAGAACATGCGGTCACCTAAGCGGGTAGTACATAATAAATAAAATGTATATTTTCATATTAGACTATTTCAAACATTACCTGATCCGACAACATAGCTCAGTTGGTAGCGTGTCTATCTATCGAGCTAAGTGCCCTGGGTTCGATACTATCACGGCCGAGAAGTGTATAATTGGTGAAATGTGGTTTTATCCTTTCACAGGGATCGAATAACGGCAAGTCGGTGACTTGGTTGTCTAGGTATAAGGTGTTGGGACTCCTGTGTTGGGGGGTCCGGGGTTCAATCCTCGGTCCCGGCAAAGATTTATCTGATTACCAAACCCTTCCCTCACCACTGACAAGACATTTATTAAAAACAACTTGTGAAAGGGTGGAATGCCAGGCCTCCACCGTGGTTCGTATCCCACGTTAAACTGTAGGTCCTCCATTTCATCTCACAATTACCCTACGATTACACATTAGCGTAAGTGCGTACAACCCGAACGGGTAGTAAGACGCGGTGCTAATAATAATAATAATAACAATAATCATAATCGCCGGCAAAGGGGCTGGGTATGGTTTCTGTTCTATATTTAAGTTAATTTATAAGTCGTATGATGATATAATCAGTCGGTTCATAATGTGCACGTTGAATACCTCAAATTATAATAATAATAATAATAAATTAAAAGGAAAAATAACATAACCGGTTATGATCGAGCATTCAGTTTCAAGGTCATCTAGGTCACATTCAAATAGTATTTGAAAGTACTTGAGATATAATAGCGAGTTTAGAATTTTCATTTATTTAACGTACAGTTTCTGCAACGAATGATTATATCATCACAAGAATTTATAAACTAACTTAAATAAAGAGCAGAAACAGCATCCAGTCTCCGGATGTCAATTTATCACTGTGAAAGTGGAGACCAACATTTCAATAACTATACATTTTTTATATTATGGCGGGGACCGAACGTGGCACTCTTAGATCATTAAAAAAAGACACGTTAGCGGCTGAGTAAAGGTATTGGATACTGTTTTAAAAGACTCGAAAATATTTACTTTTAATTCCGATCTAAGTTTTCTTTCGTGACCGACTGAAAATTGACGCGAAATCGACAAGTTATTAACTCATGTTCTAAACTACAGTACAACAATTTACTTTTCTACTTGAATCACCCGTAATGATAAAACCTGTAGCTACCCTACCATGGAAACCAATAAGGTTTTTTTACACCATATATACCAGTGAAAAATCGTTGTTGTTTTTTAATTTTGTTCCTACTAGGCTACTACTTTTCTCTATTGCAGCCTACAATTGTAAGTTATTCTATAAAATATACTATCCTCAAAATATTTAAGATTTTAACGGTATCTTGATAGGATAAATTACCCCACGTTAATAGATGCTTGTAGGCTTATAATTAAGAATACACCCACTTCAGTGGTCACGTGGTCTAAGACGCTACTCCCGGGTTAGACTTCCATTAAATTATACATTTAACAACTAGATTGCCGTTGACGGGGATAATAATAATAATAATAATAATAATATTTAGCACCACGTCTTAGCCTACTACCCGTTCGGGTTATACACTTTAAGTACTAATTACTCTAATGGATTAAGAATTGGGAAGGTTGAATTAGAGGAAGTGAACCCGCATTCGCGTGGAGGGAGAGTGGAAAACCATTTGGGAAAAACCAACCCCAGTTCACCCGGCCGAGATTCGAACCTCGGTCTCCTCGTCCTCAGCAGTCGAGCACAACACGACTAGCGCGTTAGCCAACTACGCCACCGAGGCGGGTCGTTGACGGGGAGATGATTGAGGTTCAAATCTTGGTTGGGTGTAGTGGGGGGGGGGGGAATTTACCAACATTATGTTCTACTAAAATGCTGGTACACTTCTTCTAAATATAATCTTGCTAATCCCTAAAACCAGTAGTTTAATTAGTTCAGTAAATAAGCGTACAACCCGAACGGGTAGTAAGATTCGGTTTAAAAAAAAGAACACGGTGGTACAGCTCAAGATATTACTAGATATAATTTATTGTAGTCAAAAAGGAAGAGTTGAGATTATAAAAAAAATAGGCTACACCGTTATCTATGTCTGTATAAGAGGACTATTAACATTGACCCACAAGAATATGTAATAGGTTCAAAGTTTGTTCTGATAAAACTTACGACTAGTTCCGTCTGTCAACATTTAATAGATAAAGAAAACCCCGTTTTTGTGACCGCATGGTTTAAACTCTAGGCCACAGAGAAGGAGAGAGCTCTAGGCCTATTAAAGCAGGGGTTGGCAAGATTTTTGATATCGAGGGCCAAGTATGGATTTAAAAAAATTTGTCTGAATTAAAAAAAATACAGAGAAAAAAATCCTACTTTATATTTCTCGTGTATTAATTAGTTACTAAGTTATTACTATGAACACAATTTTATATATGCTAAATATTTTGCGGGCCAGATAAAATCAATCGGTGGGGCTTAGTTTGACAACCACTGCTCTAAGGGATCACACTTGCAATAGACTGTCATTGATGGGGGTCCGAGCTCTAAATCCTGATAAGGTGGGTTGAGGATTGTTTTTCCTAAATGGTTTTCCACTCTCTCCACGAAAATGTGAATACACTTACTACAAATTAAATCGTATCATCCTTAACTTATTTGTGTAATTAGTACAATTACTTCTTACCTGAGCGAGTGGAAATACGTGATTCTAAAAAGAAAAAAAGAAATTTCATCTTCTGACATTTTGATTAGTTTTTTTATAGGGTTATTATTTTCATCGATGGTCATGTGGGTTAGGACGTCAACCTGGTCGGGTCTAGTTTGCTAGAGGTGTGTCAAAATCAATGTTCGAGCCCTGGCTGGGTGTACTGACATGTTTTTTTTTCTTAGATGGTTTTCTACTCTTCCTTCGCGTAAATGTAGGTACATTTCCTTTAAATTATACGTTCCTCATACTTATTGGCTACTTATCGCTTGCTCATATAGATCCAGTGCTGAAAGCAACGCGACAGTAGCAACCTTTCATGACTTACCTAGTACATGTGCTTTCTCCCAGTTGGTGTGGGCAGCACTAACCGGCCCAAGCGCCGAGTGCAATCCCAGCTCCGCAAGGACCAGAAGTACTTTACATCATGACCAACCCTCGGGGGTGCTTAGCGTCAATAAGTGGGATATCCCAGACGGGTAGTGAGACGCAATGGACACAAACACACACACATACATAAATATGACAAATTTATCAACGTCTTCTCGTGAACTGGTGTTATTGGAATTCCACTTAGTCTCTGTTAGCTGAGAGGTTGTGTATCGAACCCCGGCTGTGTGCGTTGAATATAGAATTTTCCTTATATATATTATCACCGAGTCTTACTACCTGTTTAGGCTATATGTATATATGATAGTTACTCTGGAGGTGTTTGTATGAGAAAAGGAGCGTTTAAGAGGTAATGTACACGCATTTACGTGGAAGGAGAGTGAGAAACCTGTTATGAAGAAACCGCCATCAATTGACCCGACCGGGATCCAAAACATCTAAAATTTATTTTTATACAAATAAATGTTAAAATATCCTCGTCAGTGGCTGAACAGACTAAGGCGTCATTCTCGTGTTGGACTGGCCTGGTGATAACGGGGAGATCACGTTTTAACCCAGTTTGGTCTGCCAATGGTGATTTTTCCCTAGATTTTTTCCACTCTCCATCCAAGCAAATGTGTTTACCTTTGAAATGGATGACCTCTAAAATGCTTCATTCCTTATCCCAACCCCATCAGAGTAATTATATATATATATGCGTGTAACCTGAACAGGTGGTGAGATGTGGTGATAAAAAAAAGTTTAGATGAAGCCCATCGGTTGAAACGTGGCTCAAATATCACAGTATCAGTGGCGTGGTGCGGAGTGTTGCCAGGGAATGCCAGACTTCACACCTCGGCGAGAAAAGTGACACATTTTTTTAAAATCTGTGATTTTGATGGAATCGTACCACGATAGCATCCAACTCCAGTAAAAACGACACATTTGTAATTCCAAATCTGACCACCAGAGGATAGGTATGCCACTTTTCTCTTGAACCGATTTTTCACTCGTTTCACCGTGATAAATTTGTATTGGTTTTTAGCACTGCGTCTTACTACCTGTTTGGATTATACTCCTATGTACTAATTACGCTAATGGTTTTTAAGGTTGAGTAATTCTGTATTTATAGGAAGTGTATCCACATTTGCGTCGAGAAAGATAATGTAAAATAATTTTAGAAAAACTACATTCAGTACACCTAACCGAGATTCGAACAACAATCTCTCCGTTATCGGCAGTCTAGTCTTACTGTGAGAGTAGCGCGTTAAATCATGCGGCCACCGAAGTGGGTCGTGAACACTGTAATTTCTCAGTTGGGACACTGAAGTCTGTGTTTGTTGAAGAAGATAAATGACATAATTAGTTTTATACGACAAGTTAAAAGAGTATCGAATAAGAAAAAAACAAACTCTAATAAGCAAGGAAGGGTGACCTGGCGGTATAGGGGTAAGGTGTCAGACTTTTGTGCTGGCGGCCGGGGTTCAATCCTCGGTCGCGGCAAAGATTTATCTGATTACCAAACCCTTCCTTCACCTTTGACAAGACATCTTGTGAATGTGGGGAATGCCAGGCCTTCACCGTGGTTCGGATTCCACGTTAAAATGTAGGTCCTCCATTTCATCTCACAATCACCCTACCATTACACATTAGCGTAAGTGCGTATAACCCGAACGGTAGTAAGACGCGGTGCTAATAATAATAATAATAATAATAATAATAATAATAATAATAACAATAAATATACTAATGTAAGAAAATGTGGTTGACCTTCATGGCAGAGTGACTCTTGAAATGTCAACAACCCTCAACTTGATGTTTTATAATTCTTTTTATAATGCGGTCGTCTGACGGATACGTAATTTCTGGGCCTCACGCAAGGTCTGAATATAATACTGTACAGTGGCGTGGCGTGGTGTGTGATGACAGGGTAAGCCTAGACTAACTTGTTAAAATAGTAAATTTTTAAACAGGTCGTAGCCTGGTGAGTGAAGTGTTTAAAAAAAAATATGTGGCGGGACAGAGGATTGAACCCCGGCCGCCAGCACAGAAGTCCGACACCTTACCCCTAAACCACCAGGTCACCGACTATAGTTATTGTTGATTTTTATTAATTTAATTAGCATTATGAGTACTATGGTGATTTAAAGTGATACATTCATATGCATAGCTATAGATGGTTACCCTCCCCCCCCCTCCCAACTCACTTGAATTACCCAAGATAATTATATATAAGGTTTTAGAATTTTAGAATTTTAGATTTTTTACGAATGTAGGTTAGAAATTAGAAAAATCTAGCTAAAAATATACTTTTATTCCAGCCTGGGGACTGGGTCCGTTTTTTATTCAAGCAATATACATATTTCCCACTACCAGTTTGCTAGTCCAGTAGTAACTGCATATGCCTTATAATCTATCTTAATACTATAACAGGCACGACACCCAGTCCCCGGACGTTAGTTGATCAATGTGACAGGGGTACACTAATATTTTTATCAATTATACATTTTCGGCCTTCCCGGGGATCGAACCCATATCCCTTATCTCAAAAAAGGCAGATACGCTACCGACAAAGCTAAGGTGTTGTACAGGTGAAATATAACATATTCCTCTTCTGATTTTTGTTGAGCTTAGTAGTGTTGATAGTAAAGTGCTCGCCTCAGGACTCGATGTTAGTGGGTTCAAATCCTACTGGGGTAGACGGATTGTTCTTATAAGATAAACATCTGTAACACAACTTTCTTCGGAGAGGAAGTAAAACCATCAGTCCTATGTCGATTTTGGCATGTAAAAGGACACTGGAATTTGTTTGTGTAAAAATACTTTTCTGACAAAATTGGTAGGCCCTTTTGCACTCTCTAGTAGAAATTCAATGTGTAAGTAAACAGGGAACCCCCACACTATCTAAATTCCCCTTGTACATCTTCTTGAACTCTCCTAGTACATAGGATTTATACCAGATGTTGCAAGCGACACTAACCATCCGAAAGGTTGAGTACATGCCCAGCTCTGGATGAATATAAATCATATCAAACCAATCTTCGTGTTGTTGGCTTAAGCGAAAGACTATTATATTAATTCCAAATTTAAAATACGCCCCCTTCCCCTTTTTGAAATTTACGAAACTATTTTCTTTTTGAACATTCTCGGTGTATATTATTTCATAGTAAGAAAAACAAGATTATAAAAAATAATTTGTAGAGAACTCTAGGAATTGTTGAAAGGAATCGCTTTTCATTTTAAATTTAAAAATGGCCTACGGTTACCGTATACCAGACACACAGAATATTACTTCTAGTGTAATATTCCAATATTGGAAAGTACGGTTGTACACTTAAGGAAATGAAAATACTAATATCAAAATAATACAGCTGTCAACAACATTTCCCTGCAAAGGAATTATAAAAGCGTGCATGACGCACCACAAACGATGTTATCAATATCTAAAGGCTAACTCAAGAACTAACGAAAACATCTCCCACAGAAAATGTGAAGGCTTTAAGATCTAATGATGTGATTACACAATTATCTAATAGACCTTTCACCTCGACCTGACATTGAAGTTCATTCTCCAATAAGAAAAGTGCGTTCTTCCGGTTCTTCGTTAGGATAGAAGAGTATTTTTTTAAGAGGAAGACAAAACAAATTGTTTGGTTGGTCCTATGAAAAAAAATTGGTTGGCTATAAACAGCATTTCAGGAGTTCAGGAATATTTATAGAAGAAGCCCAGTTGTGTGTGGTTCTACCAAAATATTTATTTTGTTGGATATAAACAACACTGCAGAAATTCAAGGAGGTAAGTTGAAAAAGTAAACTGTGTTCCCGTAAAATATTCGGTAGATTATAAGCAGCACTGCAGAAATTCAAGGAGGTAAGTTGAAGAAATAAGCGGTGTTCTCCTAAATTATTCGGTAGGTTATAAACAGCACTGCATACATTCAAAGAGGTAAGTAGAAGAAATAAGCGGTGTTCCATTGAAATATTTTGTAGGCTATAAACATCACTGCAGAAATTCAAGGAGGTATGTTGAATAAATAAGCTGTGTTCCCCTAAAATACTCGGTAAGTTATAAACAGCATTGAAGAATTTCAAGGAGGTAAGTATACGAAATAAGTTGTGTAAAAGTCCAACTAAAATATTTGGTTGGTTACAAACAGTAAAGCAGAAATTCAAGAAGGTAGATAGAAAAAGTACAAGTCAGAAAAAAATAATTGGTTTGCTATAAGCAGCACTGCCAAAGTTACAAAGTTATAGAAAGCTCGTTTTTATAAAAATAAACACTCATGTCGCCACAAAACAGATTAAAAGTGTATTACATTTTTTAGTCAGTTTAGTTAAAAATGTAAACGGAAATGTCAATAGGTAAGTATTATTGTAAACTTTTGACAATTTATTTAATAAATCAAAAAATATATTTATCTAGATTTTGAAAATTTTGGTGACTTTAAATCAATAAATAAATAGCTATCGCCTACTATGAAATAGTATTGTATACTTTTGTTTTTTCCAAGTGTCTGAACAAACATTATTTACACGCAGTATACACTTTTGTTTGTATCCCAAAATAGTTTCCTAAATGGGGGAACTGAAGGTATTTACATAATTATTACAATTATGGTGGTAAACACATTCCTGAAAAGTGAACGACCTTGTAAAGGGAACAGAGATGGGGAGTATCAGAAAGAGTTGTAAGACGTTTAGCACAATAGGTTCGCATAAATCTATAATGTTAATTGATCTTGTATTAGACATTTATTCATTATATATATATATATAGTGTATTAATCACAACTTGTGAATGTGTAGAAAGCCAGGCCTCCATCGTGGTTCGGATTCCACGTTAAACTGTAGTTCCTCCATTTCATCTCACAATCACCCTACCATTACACATTAGCGTAAGTGCGTATAGCCCAAACGGGTAGTAAGACATGGTGATAATAATAATAATGCATTATATAAATATAAGATATACACCTTATCATTAAAAATATCACTGAGTCTTATTACCCGTTTGGGGTGTACTGAACGTATATATACTAATTACACTCGTATGTTATGGACGAGTAGGGTTGAATTTAGAGGAAATGTACACCCATTTTGTGTGAAGGGAGAGTGGAAAACTTTTTTAAACCTTTCAGTAAATACAAACGGGAATCGAGACCCATATCTGCCCGTTATCGGCACACTAGTCTATTGTGGGTGTTACTACACCTTAGACAAGAGATGAGGAACATTTTGGCATTGACAGGCTTCTCATATTCCTCATAATGTCGCAAACCTCCTGGACAGTAAACTTTACCAAAATACAGTTAGCCTATCATAGATAAGATATTATATGATCTATAAGAGCGGTTATTATTTTTGAGCATTATTACACATAATCATATTTGGTGGCCACATGGTCTAATGCGATACTTTCACTGTAGATTATAATGCACTCACGACCTTAGTTTACTTGGATAACAGCTCAAAAAGTTACTAGAAATAATCCCTAATGTATCACTAAGCCAACAGCTGACATCTGCTAATTTGGATAACTGTAATGAAAACGTATGGCAATGTATGAATTTGAATGTTTATACATTTATTTGAGGTTGGGCACAAAGCTTATATATCGTTTTATTCTACTTAAAAAAATATTATTCACATAACTTTCACAAAAAGGTCTAACTAACATAGCTTCAAAATGGCGATCGACGAATTTAAACTATGTGATTGAACATGACGGAAACAAGTTCTTTACAATGATGTACCCACGCAGTGGATATAAATATTTTATTAAGTTAAATATTTTGGAATATGATAAAATAATCATAAAATAATGTATTATATATACAAAAAATGACAAGTATTTTCTCTTTTCCAAGTAAACACGATGCCTGTATCAAAAGGTATTAAAGTATTCATTATATTACATATCGTAGATAACATTCCAAAACGAAGAATAAGTACCTTTGATTATGTTTAAAATATTGTTTCGGATTGGGTAGAAATAAATTATTAAAAGTTATGAAGTGATGCAAGAAAACTTAAGTTTATGTTATTTTTAATGTAAAATTATCATGTAGTTAAAAAACTTAACGTTTATAACAAAACAGTGATAACTTTTGAACTGTCATCCATGTAAAAACCTATCATGAACAGAATTTAGACTACCGATGAGTGGAGAGATTAGGGTTTAAATCTTGGTCGGTTGTACTGAGGATTTTTTTCCAAAATTGTTTTCCACTCTCCTTACATTCAAGTGCGGGTACACTTCCTATAAATGTAGCCTCCCTAATCCTTAGAACCATAAATGTAATTAGTACATGAGCACGTAGCCCGAATGAATATTAGGAACTTTGTGCTTAAAATTTTTTTTGTATATATACTTTTTTTTTAGCACTGCGTCTGATTACCTGTTCAAGAAGTACGTCAATATACTAGTTAGGCTAATATGTTATATATGAGGAAGGTTACATTTAGAATAAGTGTAGACTACCCTCATTTGCGTGGAGGGGTAGTGGAAAAACATTTATGAACACCATATTCAGTACACCCAACCAGGATTTGAAACCCGATCTCCCTGCCGTTGGCAGTCTAGTTTAACATGAGGGTGACGCTTTAGACTTTTCTGCTACGGAAACAAGTGACACGTGGCCTAAGGGCCTTAGGTTCTCCATCGCAGAGCTAGACCATTCGACCAGCGAAGGTGGTCTATTCATTTAAATACATAAATAGGGTAGGGATGAGGTCAGTAGGATTCAGAAGGAACGTAGTGACATGTGCGCAGAGAGAGTTTGTGGATTTGTTTGAGAAGAAATACCCGACTAGGTAACGTAGTTAGCTAACGCGCTAGTTTCGTGTTGATCTAGACTGACGAGGACGGGGAGATAGAGGTTCGAATCTCACTCGGGTGAACTGGAGGTGGTTTTTCCTAAATAGTTTTTAACTCTCTCTCCACGCAAATGCAGGTTCACTTACTTTATATTCAACCTTCCCAATTCTTAACCCACTAACTTAATTTTTACTTAAATATGTAACCCGAACAGGTAGTAAGACAAGGTGCTAAGTATTATTAAGAAGAAACCTTCATAACACCTTCAAACCCCGAACACTTCCTCTCCAGCGAACAAGACTAGATGAGCTTGACGTGAAGTCCGCATGCCCACAGATGCGGGTCTTTAAAACATTAAAAAATATTCTTAGTCCGTTCACCTTCAGCAGATTGTGACGTATCAATCTTAAATATCAGGTCGCCTTGAAACCTAGGTTACAAGGTGTATTGTGCGATGTAAATTGACGCGAACCGGTTCTATTATTTCGGTATCATCCGCAGTTCGAGAGTCAAGGCGTTGAGATGGAGATGTAAGGATCGATAAAAAAAGGTGTGTTTTTTTTGCAGTTTTATAGCAAAACTTTGACCAAAATAAAAAATATAGTGATCTTGTAGAAACTCAGAGTTTAATTTTCGTCACATTTTGATATCAACAGTTGTTAGAAATGTTACTGTTAAAGTAATAAATTAGTTATTATGTATATTGCCTGGTTATTTTACAAATTAACCGATATTAGTGGTTAATGTGATTAAATAAATTTTATTTATTATTATAACAGGCTACTTTACATAACAACAAAACCTATTTGGCTATAGTGATAAATTATAATATTATGAAGGTTAGGTTACTTTAGGTTAGGCTAGGTTAGTTTAAACGAACAGCTTCCATCTCAAGATAAAACCACACTCAATAAAAGACGGACCTATCTATATCGACATGTTCAAACTTGTACAAACGTGAAATTTATCACTTCAACCAGAGGGTGATGGTTATGTATGATACATAACAACAAGCTAGTTTTAATGATTTGACTACAACAATGAAAAATTTATCACATTCACCAGAACTTTAGGTTATTATAAATATAAACCCGGTAATTATGTATATTAACCTGATTAATTGAATTTATCGTAAGTAATATATGTTATGAGAATGGCGGAATTAGATGACAAACTTTCTAAATGGAGATATAAATTTGTAATTAAATTCCAGGACACCTTTGACAGATATTCAACAACTGTTGAAATCACCATAAGAAAAATAATTAAACGCTATGTTTGTACTGAAGCGATATTTGATTTTGATTTTTTTTAAAATACTGAAAAAAACCTTGGCCTTTTCTCGCGTCCCCTAAACTCACATTTTTAAGGGCTTTCATTGCAACTATATATATTTTTTAGTTCTTGTTTGTAAAATTTGTGCTAGAGTTACTCGTGTAAATTGATTAGGGGCGTATAACCCAAATGAGTAGTAAAACGCAGTGGTATATAATAATAATAATAATAATAATAAAATCAATACAAATATTAATTTTTTTTTAAATGTTAAGGTATTTTTTTTAAATAAATTTAAAATAACTTTTTTGGTCATTTTATTAAGTAAATTTTTGATCATTTTCAGTACATAAAATTCCTGCCTCCGTTGATATTCATGTGTGTGTGTGTGTGTGTGTGTGTGTGTGTGTGTGTGTGTGTGTGTGTGTGTGTG
>CABEEJ010003201.1:32696-56064 GCA_901482245.1 Timema douglasi
TTGAGCTAGTTATATCCCGTCTACCTCATTATACCTTATCTCTATCTTGAGCTAGTTATATCCAGTCCACCTCATTACACCTTATCCCTATTTTGGGCTAGTTCTATCCAGTACACCTCATTACACTCTATCTTGAGCTAGTTATATCCAGTCCACCTCATTACACCTTATCCCTATCTTGAGCTAGTTATATCCCGTATACCTCATTACATCCTATCTCTATTTTGAGCTAGTTATATCCCGTCTACCTCATTATACCTTATCTCTATCTTGAGCTAGCTATATCCAGTCCACCTCATTACACCTTATCCCTATCTTGAGCTAGTCATATCCCGTCTACCTCCTTACACCCTATCTCTATCTTGAGCTTGTTATATCCCATCTACCTCATTATATTTTATCTCTATTTTGAGCTAGTTATATCCCGTCTACCTCATTATACCTTATCTCTATCTTGAGCTAGTTATATCCAGACCACCTCATTATACCTTATCCCTATCTTTAGCTAGTTTTTTCCAATCCACCTCATAACACACCATTATGTAACATCCTTTCCTCGCCAGAAGCCTAATTTTTTTTTTGATCAAATAACTTCCTAAACACCTTGTTTTCTAACACCCTGAATTAGTTTTATTCATATAAGAAACGAGACCACGTTTCACACCCATGGAGAAAAAACTGCTGTATATTCTGAGTTTTACATTCTTTGAAAGCACTAAAAATAATATTATTTTAATTCATATTTTGTAATTTTTTTTTTCGTAAAAATATGCGTTTCCCTCCACCTGACCATTAGCTTTAATTGTTTCTGGTTTAATACATATCCAAAAATTCTAACCGCTCGTCCAACAACGTTGCTAACATTGCGTGGTCTGTGTCACTTGAACTTGACCAAATATATTATTATCATCATTATTCTGGCCTTGAACGACAAAGTAATTACACTGCGTGAGCAGACGTTACGAAAATCGTTTATTTTTTAGTACAGAAGCTCCACGGCGTCTTTGGTGCTGATTGACAGCTTCGAAATGTTACCAGACCAAATTATGTATCCCTACGCCGAACCATATGATCTGCAAAAACATGTGTTTAGTAGCGGTCACTTCTGACGGTCAGAATTGAGGTATATACCTAAATATTGACTGTCAGAAATCAGCTGTGAGCTGTCAGTCAGTACCAAAGCAGCCACGGGGAAATTGTAGTGTATATTAATATGTAGAGGCACATCGAAAAAGCTAACAACTTGCAAACGAATTTGTAACCAAGGTCTCAACTTCTGAGCTATTTTATTTAATTAATGAAATATATAGAACTTGATATGATAGTTCGAGAAAAAACATATAATACTACCTTGAAAATAATTGCTGTACTAATGGTGATTTAATTTATTTAAATTTAGATATTGAGAAATAACAAGATTATTTTAATGAAACCGGTTTGTATTATTCTCGTTTTATACATTTTTTTTATATAGTACACATTCATATAAATTCCCCACACTTAAAACACATATTCCTTTATATCTCAATCCCTCCCATTAGTATCCACAACTATCAGTAGGTCCATTCCTCCAATATCCCTCTTCCCCTCAAACATACCCCCTCCATCTCATAGAACAATATTATCCCAGTCATCAGTTTACTTTCGACTAACATGTGGTCACGTCGTAAGTTCCACCGCCACTACACACCAAGGTAAACAACTATTAACGTCGTTGCCTACAGGTTAATTAGCGGCAAATCAAGATATGTCAAATAAATCCGAATCTTGAAGTAGTTATTTTGTGAAAGTATTTTTTTAAAAAATTGTTTATAGCTCAGTCTATTTGATCTATCCACGAAAATGGCCCGAAGAAATCTTCCCGCCGTTATGATTTAGAATTTTTTTAAAAGTCCATGGAAATATGTTTCTATCAAGAATCGGAAACAAAGAAAATATTCTATTTTAAATCCAAATCAATGTTTTCCGGGTGAAAATAGAAGTGTGAAAGTGTATACTCGTCAGAGTAAGAGGGGATCTGTGATCAGCGTTATAGACAAGAGACCTCGCAGGTTGAACTACTCATTTTATTCTCTCCTTTTCTATTTCATATTTTGGTGTCTAAGTGTGATAGTGCATTGTGTGTTTAAGTGCTTTAATATGATACAACCCACTTTGCAAAACAGTTTTTAAATCACGAATTAGGGAACGTCGTTAGTTATATAACTCTTTACAATATTCTATTAATTAATAGCTCACTCCCTATATGTTTTTTAAGTTAAAGAATATAGTGTAATTTTCTGTTTGTTTTCAAGTTGGAATATCTTCTATAAATTCTCCTTGGCGATATCGCTGAACAAAAACAAATGATTATTCTACTCAATAGTACGTCACATTCAAAGAGAATTACAATTGTTCACGTTATATAAAACGTTATTCCTCTCTATTTAAAAATGTTATCATCAAATTCTAAATATTCAAGTTCTGTTGCGACTAATATTTGTGTAAAATTAAACTAAATGTATACATACTGAAGCAACATTTTATTTATTTTGTACAAAAAAGGGTTTTTTTATTACTAAAACCTGCAAAAATACGGGCTTTTAACTCCGTTCTCTTTCCGTCAGCTTTTACAAGGCCAAAGTCAAATTAAAATTTTAAAAAACCTTATATTCAACTCATAAAAGAGATTAAAACCTAAAAAAAAACCTATTTAAATGTTATCAAATCCCCAAGAAAATGTACATTCACGATCTCCAATTATTATTTATATTTAAGTGACACCAGATACAATTAGTCTTACATCGGAATATATTCATACAACTTAAAGAAATATTTTCCGTTCATACCTTATAATGTTTCTGTGATTTTAATATTTTTCTCTTTAACCAAACTATATAAGTGTTCATTCTAACAACTTTAACACCATTTTAAACTATTTTTATGTTAATAACGTGGAACAAAACCACTAAAACTACATTAAAATAAGTCGTTACAGTTAATATTAATCCATAATGAGGGTGTTTCGCCCTCCCCCCCTTCTAAAATGTTTTGCCCTTTCCCTCCTTGGAAATGCGGGTAATTTAATTTAAAATCCTTCCATACTCACCCCTAGCCCAGTAGTTGGTAGATAGCGCGGATGACTATTAAGAGTGGTGCTCGAACGCTTAGGGGTAGAGATGAGGAAGGAAGCATAATAATAAATGCACCCGAGTTAACGTTAATTATTATTATTAGCACCGCGTCTTACTACCCATTCGGGTTATACGCACTTACTCTAATGTGTAGTGCTAGGGGGATTGTGAGATGAAATGAAGGACCAACAGTTTAACGTGGAATCCGAACCACGGTGGAGACCTGGCACTCCTCACATTCACATGATGTCTTGTCAGAGGTGAAGGAAAGGGTTTGGTAATCAGATAAATCTGTGCCGGGACCAAGGATTGAACCCTGGACTCTCAGCACAGAAGTCTGACACCTTACCCCTAGTCCACCAGGTCACCGTTAACGTTAAGAATTAATGTGAGATACATGATGCGGTAAGGTATCCCTATCTGATGTCAATTATTGATAAATCACATGTGTAGAACCTAACTAGTCTCACTTGACGGATAATTTAACCTTGACCTCCCCGTAGAACGAAATACAAATGCGAATAGAATCTGACAACTTAGATTACACATCCATTTGCTCAAGTCTTTAGACTCTTTTTTTGCACTGCGTATTACTGCCTGTTCAGCTTATACGGTTATGTACTAATTGCGGTTAATGGGTTAAAGATTAGGAAAGTTGATTTAAGAGGAAATGTAACCACATTTGCGTGGAGAGAGAGAAAAGTGGGAAAAACATTTATGAAAAACCACCCTAAGTACACCCGACTGGGATCGAACAACGATCTCCTTTCATCGGCAGTCTAATCTATTGCGATAGTAGTGTCTTTAACCAAGCGGCCACCAAAGCGACTACTTGACAGTTGATTGACTAGCTTCTTAGTGGAGCGGAAGAGACTAATTTTCACACATAACAAAACTAAATATTAGATATTACCGATAATTATTGTACCTGGATAAATTATATGAGCACACAAACGCTTTACTAATGAGTTCATTTGAGAGTGAGAACCTTGTCTTAATCCAATGATAGACCTACAATATCCCCATGGCTTCTTTGGTGCTGACTGACAGCTGACGGCTTTGAAAAGCTACCAGACCAAATTATGTATCCCTACGCAGAACCATATGGTCTGCAAAAACATGTGTAAGTCAGCTGTGGGCTGTCAGTCAGCACCAAAGAAGCCACGGGGCTACTGTAGCTTTGATAAGTAATACGGCTCGACCCTGGCTTCACATACTGGTGCAATTTTCAGTACTTTTTCGTTTATATTAGCACCGTGTCTTACTACCCGTTCGAGCTATACGCACTTACGCTAATGTGTAATAGCAGGGTGATTATGAGATGAAATGGAGGACCTACAGTTTAACGTTGGATCCATTTGAACCATGGTGGAGGCCTGGCATTCCTTACATTCACAAGCAGTGATTAATACACGTCTTGTCAGAGGTGGAGGAAGGGTTTGGTAATCAGATAAATCTGTGCCGGGACCGAGGATTGAGCCCCGGACCCCCAACACAAAATTCTGACACCTTACCCCTAGACCGCCAGGTCACCAAGATAATTCTACTAAGTAGTGTATTTATTTCCTGTTTAATTTAAGACGTGAGATGGGGTCTTAAGAACATAACCTACCAGAAGGGGAATATCCTCAAATTAACTGACCTCGTGGTTTAGTGACCTACAGGTCACGGGATCTATTTTCGGCTGACACAGGGGGATTTTTTCTTGAAAGTGGAATAATTCACATTGTCGCCAGAGTTTGGTTAATTAGGCTTAAATTAGGTTAAGATATTCATTGTCTTCACCCCTTCATACTAAATATTATCATCCCTTAATCTCATCGGTACATGGAAAGAGCCTCCAAGGAAAGTATGTACGATTAGTACATTCGGGAAAGCCCTGAGTACCGGTACATTAGTACTGTGTAATCTTTCAGCAAAATTAGTTATAGATCAATGTAGCCCTTAAGACACATTTTATTATTATCTCCTTACGAATGGTAAAACCGCTATTTCAGATTTTAATAAAGTACGGACCCGCCTCGGTGGCCGCATGAACTAACGTGCTACTGAGGGTGGTTTTCACTAAATGATTTTTCACTCTCCCTCCACGCAAATGAAGGTACACGTCCTCTAAATCCAACCTTTCTTATCCCTAACACAGTGAATTATTACATAAGTGCATAACCCGAATGGGTTTTAATATGCAGTACTAAAAAAATATAGGAAAAATAGAAAAGGTATGTGTCACTTAGGATGCGTTCAGTTAACCAAAGTCTAAGGGTAAGGTGTCGGACTTCAGTGCTGGGGGTCCGGGATTCAATCCTCGGTCCTGGCACAGATTTATCTGATTGCAAAACCCTTCCTTCACCTCTGACAAGACGTGTATTAATCACAAACTGTGAATGTGTGGAATGACAGGCATCCATCGTGGTTCGGATCCCATGTTAAACTGTAGGTCCTTCATTTCACACTACACACTAGCGTAAGTGCGTACAGCCCGTATGGGTAGTAAGACGCGGTGCTAATAATAATAATAATAATAATAATAATAATAATAATAAATCATGGGTGCGGTGATCCTAAAAAGTGTGGGTGATACTTCCAGAGTGCATGTGAGATCTACTGTGGGTGTTGTGTTGTATGAACACGGAGGTGTGATCAAATGTTCCAGTATGCCTCGCTCCGCATCGTTCAAGGACTACCTCCTATGGCTGTTGAAGTGGTTCATGAGGCTCTGTCTGAAGCCGGTTGTGTTCTTCGGGAGCCTGGGGAGGAGGTCTAAGCTTCCGCCGATCAGAAATAAGCTGCTCTTCCACAGCGCCACCACTCTGGCACATCTCATACGAACCAAACAGGCAAGTATAAAGATTTCAATCAGGAATAAAGCTACGGTCCACACAGTACGTATCCGTAATCACGTGACCGTACCAATTAACGGGAAAGCTTAAAAGAACGTTCAATTAATCCATTAATTGACCAATGTATTGATATTTTTTCAAAAGTGATTTTTATTTTATTTTTAACCCTATTATAAAATATAAAAAAAATATACCCATTATTTTGGACGTTTTCCCAAAAATTTCAATTTTCGATGTGTTAGACAGAGGTACCTGTAAACACATTATAGCATTCACTAAATTAGAAACCATAACTTTATAAAATGTATAACTTATGTATAAAAAAGTTTAAAAACACTTAAGTTTATAAAATAAAGAAACGTTTTACTTGGTGGTCTAGGAGTAATGTGTCAGACTTCTGCGTTGAGGGTCCGGATTTCAATCCTCGGTCCCGCCACAGATTTATCTGATTGCCAAGCCCTTCTTCACCTCTGACAAGGCGTGTATTAATCACAAATTGTGAATGTGGGGAATGCCAGGCTTCCACCGTCGTTCTAATTCTACGTTAAGCTGTTGGTCCTTCATTTCATCTCACAATCACCCTACCACACTGCACACTAACGTAAGTGCGTATAGCCCGAACGGGTAGTAAGACACGGTGCTAATAATAATAATAATATTGTTAATAAACAAAGTGAATAAACAATCATAGATAAAGTACAAGTAATAAACACTATAATTTTGTCCCTGATAAACGATAATAATGACACAGATGTCAGAGTTCACATTACTCTAGACCATTGTTTTTCAACCTGTGGGTCGCGACCCCCAAGGGGGTCGCAAAGGCTTTATGAGGGGGTCGTGGTTGCAAGCCAGGTAAAATAAAAAACAAGTGTAGGTCCTACACTACAGTAAAAATATAACAATTTCAGAGAAAAGTTTATTTTTAAATATATATTCTACAATCTACACTGCATTAAAGATACAACAATAATTTCAGTGAGAAGGCTGTGCCTGTTTATTTTTTAATAATTTGTCAAATCGTGGTTCTATTTTTGAGACGTAAATAACCAAATCATTTTCTAATTGGAGTATATTTCTCTTCTTAATTTCTATATTCGCCATTGAAGAGAAAGTTAGTTTACATAGGTAGGAAGTGGCAAATTGCACTAATAATCTAAAATCTTCCCTTGCCAACTCTGGATATTCTTCTTTTCTCTTCATCCAGAAGACGTCAAACTTTTGCGAATTAAATTACATTTTAAGCAGGCCGTCAGCTGCAACATCTATAAGATTTTCTTTCATCTTCGTGGTCAGATCAGCCAGTTGTACTGACATACCCAAAAAAGGATTTTGTATCCATCTATGCCCATTGTCAGTATCAGAGTTCAGTTCTGGAGAGTAACTTAATAGTCTTTTTTCCAAATCATGCAAGCTCTGTATTATGAAAAGAATTTGAGGACTTACTACTAACGATTGGTCCGTTGCAATTTCTTCGACAATCTTCTGAACGCAAGGGAATGAATCATCCATTAATTTTTGTAAAGACGTTGACCACAAACGAAGTTTTGTGATGAATCCTATGACTTTATCCTTGGCCGTTAGAGTATTTTATTCTTTCCCTTGGATGCTTTTATTTAAAATATTTATGTGCTTAAAAATATCAGTGATAAATGCTAATTTTAATAGCAAAACAGGGCCACAAAAGTAATTCGCATATTCAGATTTATGATCTTGTAATAACAATAACAATTCAGCTTTTAGTTCCAAAACTCATCGTGATAGCCATCTGACTTCTGTATGATTAAGGAGATTTGTATGGAGAGAACCCATGTCTTCACAAATGATTCTAAACATTCGTGTTTAAAAAGCTTTACCATTAATAGAGTTCACAACTTTGATCACCTCTTTCAGTACATCATTCAAATCAGAAGTTAAAACCCTGGCTGCCAGAGATTACCGATGAAGAAAAGCAGTGTGTCCATGAGACATTTGGCATTATTGATTTTAATTTCCCAATGAGCCCGCTTTGATTGCCAGTCATAGCTTTAGCACCATCGCAACAAATAGTGACATTTTGCCAAATCAATCTCGTAGTCACGAGTGTTTTCTAAAAACGTGCCGTATAAATACTGGCCAGTAGTGTTCTCAGGAAGTGCTTTGCAAAATAAAATGTCCTCATTGATACTCTCATCTGCTTCAAAGCACACAAATACCACAAATTGCGCACAATCTGCAACATCAGTCGACTCATCAAACTGCAGAGAAAAATGTGAGCTCTTCTTTGAATTTTTCTATTGATTGTTCTCGAATGTCACATATCGTTTATTCTACGTTCAATAGTATTATCAGAGAGTGGTATGCTTTTTAGCTTGTTTGCCTCCTGCTTACCTAGCATAATCTCAACCATATTCAGGGCTGCTGGCATAATAAGATTTTCGGCAACTGTATGCGGCTTCCCAGCATTAGCGACTCAGTATGCGACTCGGTAGTTAGCTAATAACACTTTCTCATTGACATTGGATACCTAAAATAAGATGAATTTTTTTTTTAACTTTAATATAAATTTTACTATTATATCAATATGTATTATAATTTTTAATTATTGTAGATGTATTTAATGAAAAATGAGGGGGATATTGAAGTTATATTAATTCTTTGGGTAGTATTGAAAAATCTTAATCTTTAGATTTATATGGAATTTCGAATGGATAATGATAATAAGTATTTTTCAAAACCTAATCAACAAACGTTTGTGAATTTATTGGAATGACAATTTTTTTTTCTGAATAATTAATAAATTTAAAAAATGGAGATTGCTATGTTTCTTATGAAAGGCCTTACATAATATTATTTTTGAACAACAAATAATACTGGTTTATTACCTGAATCATAGTAGTTTGCTGATGGTTAAAGGTTTTCAGCTTCCGTTCGAAGAAATGTAACGGTTTATCAGCATTCTTGTTATGTTTAGTTGAGAGGTGACGCATAAGCTTTGATGGCTTCATATTTCAAATAATTATTGTCATAAAGCCTATATTTTTCTGTTTTGACTCGCTTCCGCTACTGCCACTTGTACTAGACGTGGAAGGATGCGCAGATCTTTTTAGAAACTTCTCTATTACGACCATACACACTGGTGTACTCTGACAACTGACAAACAACTGTCCCTATGCGGCAACTGACCATTGACCTTCGACCAACCTGCGCGTGCACTCCCCCCTCACCACCCAACAGCGCCAAATACGTATTATTTGAAATCACTGAAATAATTTTATTACGTATAGGGGGTCGCCAGAATTTTTTTACTTGCAAAGGGGTCGCATATTCAAGAAGGTTGAAAAACACTGCTCTAGACATCTATTAGAGAAAAATAAAACCATATCTAAAAGGCACTGGATCTCTCTAACATCTTTTGGACATTTATAGAACTACTATAAAACAATATTATTGTATTGAAATAACACAGCGAAAAAAACATGTCAAAGCCAGTAGACGGACATGAGTCGCGAATCAGGCTCGTCAAAGTCCCTGTTGTACTGTAAACCTGTGGTGAGTAGAACTCGTCAATGTCAGCGAATAGAATAAAAAGGAAATTCTCTAGAGCTAGGTGCAAGTATATGCAATCTGTGAAGCAGATGATATCACATCTGAACAATTATTAACTCACATAATATTTTGATAAAACGTCAAAAGTAAACGACATTTGAAAGGTAGGTTAAGTGCAGACACAAATAATATATTTAAAACATGAGCTAGTTAGTGTATTTGCTATGAAAATGCCATTGGTGTTTCCATTTCGATGCGCGCGCATGCTTACTTTGCTATGATTGGTAATCCTTGTCAGTCCGTTTCGACTAGTCTTTCAAAAGTTAAAAGTTGATAAGGACTAAGGAGTTTGGGATAAGAACTCTCTAGATCACGGGTTCTTAACCCTATGCCCGTGGGAGCCATGGCGCCCGCCGAGACTTTTGCGTCTTCCCGCCACATTTTGACCACAGCTGAAATGTTCTTGACTAATAATTTTAATCTGTCACTTTTCCGACAAAAATCAAGTTTGTGCTTATCTCCAGGTATGCTGTTCTCAAGAATTTGGTGATTGAAAGCCCCCTTCTTTCCAATCCCTCCCTCTCATTATTCTTTTTTTTTGCCAGCTCCTTTTCAAAGTGTACTTTATTACTCGGAACCAGTGGCTGAAATTAGTGGGGTGCTGCTCCAGAAATGTTTTAGCCTTTGTTTTAAAATTGTGTAAAAGGAAAAAAAAAACATGTATAAAAATAAAATTTATTCAGGAACTTGATAAAATTTTAACAAAAAAAGAACAAACATTTTTCACTTACCTTAACTTAAATTGTTATAGATAAAGCTTGAGCTATTCATTTAAAAATTAAATCCATTCTTCTTGTTTTAATTTGCGCAATAAGTTCAATAATTTTCTCCTTGATTTTTGGATGACAACTGAGGAAATTTTTCTCCATTTAAAGTACTGCATGCGCGTTTAATCTTTCTGTTAAATAAAAGAACCGAAAAAATAAATGAATCAAATAGAATAACTGGAAGCAGAATAATAATAAGAATAAGAATAATAATGGTACACGGTTTTTAAGCACAACACACGCTGAGTAAAAAATCAAAATGGTGGTGAGTAGTTGAATTATTTTCTTGTGTATTTATTTTTGTCTTGTTAAAATCGTAAATAAAGCAGTATTTTTTTTTTCATTTATTGACATTGACTTTTGATTTGGTGAAAATTGTTTCAATTGTTTAAACTGGTTTTGGACTAGCTTTGCGTGTGTACCATTTGAGTTATTTTATATGCAAATTTAATTATAAAAAAAAATTAAACTAGCAATTTTTTTTAAACATGTATGTTTGTGTTATTTGCATTATGAATTATTTTCGGCTATTAATTTAATTGAAAAAGTGATTGGTGCCCGCCGCTCTACCGTTAGTTTTGGATGTGCTCTAAGGTACTAAAAAGTTGGGGGGCCTCTGCTCTAGAAAATGCAATCTGTTATTGTGGAGTCGATCTCTTGCGGAATACTACGCACCTTACGGATACGGAGTTTGTAGACGGAGCTTAAGGGGCCGTTCACGAAAATGGCTAGAAGGATTCTTCCTGCCAGGATGTAGATTACAAAAGTCCGTGGAAGAATATATATAACTAGAAAAGGAAAAAAGTAATTTTAAAATGTAAGTCAATGCTGTCCCGGCGCAAATAGTGGAGTGAGTGTGTGAACTCGTCAGAGGAATATGAGAAGTGTTATCAGCATTATAAGCAAGAGGCCTCGCAAACTGAACTGCTCACTTTATTTCCACTCTTTCTATATCGCGCATTGACGTAAAAATGTGATGATAGACTTACTTATTTAGAGTGCTCAAGAGCGTCAAGCTATGATGTAGACCACTTTGCAGCTTCAAAATCAACAATCAAGCCACATCGTTAACAAAATAAAAATAGAAAATATTTCTAAATACAACCAGCTAAGGTGGTTTTACATGATTTAAGTTTTTCGGCGTCACTGTCGTGTTAGGCTAGACTGTCGATGACCGAAAGATCGGGTTTCGAATGCAGCTACAATACCTATAAATCCAGCCTTTCTCATCCCTAGATTATTAGCGTAGCTAGCAGTGGCGGCTCGTGTATAGGCATTGCGGAACTGCAGCACCCCCTATTTCCACTTGATATTATCGATAATATTTAATATAATGAGACCTTTTTTCTTTAATTCTTTCTTTATTTTTGTAGTACAATATACATTCCTTAAGCTTAATGTGAGTACTTCAGTAACCAACCCCCAGTTTATGAAAAAGATACAAAAATCTTTGTATGAAACTGTGCGCTTCATAGTGCCAGTGACGTGGTGTTTGACTGTTGTGCACATAGGAGGGGGAGGAAGGGGAGGCAGGACTGCCAGGTTGAGAAAGCACTGTTACTCTCGCAGTGCCGGCTCTGTCATGATGGTGGAAGGATTTTTTTTTACTCAGCGTGTGTTGTGTTTAAAAACCGTGTATCATATTCTTAAATGTGATAATTGATAAAGTGTTGAAGAGTGTAGAGTTAGAATATTATTCTGCTTCCAGCTATTCTATTTGATTCATTTTTTTCGGTTCTTTTATTTAACAGAAAGACTAAATTCTCTTGCAGTACTTTCAATGGAGAGAAATTTCCTCAATTGTCATCCGGAGATCAAGGAGAAAATTATTGAACTTTTTGCGCAAATTAAAAGAAGAAGAATGGATTTCATTTTAAATGAATAGCTCAAGCTTGAACTGTAACACTTTAAGTTAAAGTAAGTAAAAAGGTTTTTTGTTAAGATTTTATCACGTTCCTGAATACATTTTATTTTTATACATTATTTTTTTCGTTTCACACAATTTTAAAACAAATGATAAACATTTTCTGGAGCAGCAACCCCACTAATTTTAGCTACGGACCACCATTGGTAGTTTTTACATATGCGTATAACCTGAACAGACTGAACTGTTGTGCTACTAAAATAAATAGAAAATAAATTAAGTAGGGCCTACACTACTTTCCCCAAGACATTGGTTGTCATCTTGAGTCGAGATAAACACATTCGAACACGGCAGAAAAACAAGTCAGATGCTCGGTATTTCCATCGGTAATTTTCTTCTGCTTGGAAAAAAACATTACGCCAATTAGCATAAGTGATTAACGGATACATGTGACAAATTAACAACTGTGCGCTTACGAAAGGTGAAAAGCAACTGTAGTAATGTATTCTACAAATAAAATGTTAGACGTACTCAAGTTTGAAAGTAAAGAAAAAAGTTATAAGAAAGTTAAACTTTACTTCACTTATCGTTTGGATCAGAGGTTCTCAACCTGGGGTTCACTAAGAGTCTTGTGGGTGTCCGCGAAACAAATCTAGATTACAAGTTATTTTATATGTTGTATTTTCACATCAAAGTGGAAAACTTAAACCACCTAAGGAGTTTGATAGCGTAAATTATAAGAAACAGAAAATAAGTGGAATAGGTAGGCAATCAGAAGCTTGTGTAAGAAACAGAAGAAAAGTATGTGGATTAGGCAGGCAATAAGAAGCTTGTGTAAGAAACAGAAGAAAAGTAAGTGGAATAGGTAGGCAATCAAAAGATTGTGTAAGAAACAGAAGAAAAATAAGTGGAATAGGTAGGCAATCAGAAAATGGTGTAAGAAACAGAAGAAAAGTAAGTGGAATAGGTAGACAATCAGAAAATTGTGTAAGAAACAGAAGAGAAGTAAGTGGAATAGATAGGCAATCAGAAGCTTGTGTAAGAAACAGAAGAGAAGTAGGTGGAATAGGTAGGCAATCAGAAGCTTGTGTAAGAAACAGAAGAGAAGTAAGTGGAATAGGTAGGCAATCAGAAGATTGTGTAAGAAACAGACGAGAAATAAGTGGAATAGGTAGGTAGTCAGAAGCTTGTGTAAGAAACAGAAGAGAAATAAGTGGAATATTTAGGCAATCAAATGATTGTGTAAGAAACAGAAGATAAGCAAGGGAATTGGTAGGTAATCAGAAGATTGTGTAAGAAACAGAAGAGAAATAAGTGGAATAGGTAGGCAATCAAAAGATTGTGTAAGAAACAGAAGATAAGTAAGTGGAGTTGGTAGGCAATCAGAAGCTTGTGTAAGAAACAGAAGAAAAGTAAGTGGAATAGGTAGGCAATCAAAAGATTGTGTAAGAAACAGAAGAGAAATAATTGGAATAGGTAGGCAATCAGAAGATTGTGTAAGAAACAGAAGAGAAGTAAATGGAATAGGCAGGCAATCAAAAGATTGTTTAAGAGACAAAAGAGAAATAAGTGGAATAGGTAGGCAATCAAAAGATTGTTTAAGAAACAAAAGAGAAATAAGTGGAATAGGTAGGCAATCAGAAGCTTGTGTAAGAAACAGAAGAGAAGTAAGTGGAATAGGCAGGCAATCAAAAGATTGTTTAAGAAACAGAAGAGAAATAAGTGGAATAGGTAGGCAATCAAAAGATTGTGTAAGAAACAGAAGAGAAATAAGTGGAATAGGTAGGCAATCAGAAGCTTGTGTAAGAAACAGAAGAGAAATAAGTGGAATATGTAGGCAATCAGAAGCTTGTGTAAGAAACAGAAGAGAAGTAAGTGGAATAGGTAGGCAATCGGAAGTGTTTTTTTCCAGAGGAGTGAGAAGTATAATTTGGAGTAAGGATGTGCCAAGGAACTGTAAAGGAGGGAACTACAAGACGTACTATGTGGTTAATGAGAGAATAGGATGGACACATAATTAAAACCTTTGAAATGAAACTTCTAAGGAATGACAAAAATGGATATGATGAGAAGTGAGAGGGTTGGCGTAGTAGCTAAGGAGTAGCCAGTGCAAGACAGGATAGAGAAGACACGACTAAGATTGTAATACCATGTGAGAAGAATGGAGGAGAAGAAACCCATAAAGATGTGTGATATTGAAGTGTGGGGTAGGAGACCAAGATGAAGACCAAGGAAAAGATGGCTGATAGAGTGCGTAGAAGTGTGAATAGGAGAAGAGAGAAGAATTTGTTTATGGTGGTGGAGAGGAGATAATATTTAGTCTTTGTTTTAAAATTGTGTAAAAGGAAAAAAGCATGTATAAAAAGAAAATTTAGTCAGGAACTTGAAAAAATCTTAACAAAAAAAACATATTTTCACTTACTTTAACTTAAATTGTTATATTTCAAGCTTGATCTACTCATTTTAAAATTAAATCCACTCTTCTTTTTTTAATTTGCGCCAAAAGTTCAAAATATTTCTCCTTGATCCCTGGATGATAATTGAGGAGATCTTTTTCCATTGTAAGTATTGCAAGTGCATTTAATCTTTCTGTTAAAAAAAAATCAAATAGAATAGCTGGAAGCAGAATAATAATCTAATTCCACACTCATCTACACTTTATCACATTCAAGAATATGATACACGGTTTTTAAGCACAGCACACGCTGAGTAAAAAAAAACTTCCTTCCACCATCACTCCAGAGCCGGCACTGCGACAGTAACAGTGCTCTATTTACCTGGTAGTCCCACCTTCCTCCCCAACCCCTCCTGTGTGCGCATGCGCACAACAGTCAAAAACCACATCGCTGGCACTGTGAAGCGCACAGTTCCATGCAAAGATTTTGTATCTTTTATCATAAACTGGGGGATTGCTACTAAGGTATTGACATTAAGCTTAAGGAATATATATTGTACTACAAAAATAAATAAAGAATTAAAGAAAAAAGGACTCATTATATTAAATGTTATCGATAATATCAAGTGGAAACAGGGGGTTCTGCAGTTCCGCAGTACCTTTACACGAGCCGCCACTGTTCCAAACGGCCAATGGTTGGAAAATGTTAATGATGATTATATCGGATAAAGTCGACCTCGATCTTCTTGGGGTGAAGTGCTAGCCTCAGAACCCAACGTTCGTGGGTTCAAACCCAAGCGGGATCGACGAATTTGTCTGGCGCGATTTAAAAAAAAAAATCCGTAGCACACCTTCTTTCGGAAAGGGAGTTAAGCCGTCGCGTTGGTCCTATAACGATTGTGATATGTAAAAGAGCCCTTTAAAGGTAGTGAAAATACAATTTTTCGGTCAAATTGGTAGGTCCTTTCGCTCTCGCTCATAATAATTATCTTGTGCTGATATAATTATTCGGTTAAGGAAGTGCACGTCAAATACCTCC
Source organism: Timema douglasi (assembly GCA_901482245.1). Classification (NCBI taxonomy): domain Eukaryota; kingdom Metazoa; phylum Arthropoda; class Insecta; order Phasmatodea; family Timematidae; genus Timema; species Timema douglasi. The sequence continues at coordinate 48,303 of CABEEJ010003201.1, forward strand.
AATAAATGAAATTATATCACATAAAAAACGTCCGACATCTTAACTCAATTGGTAGCTTGTCTGCCTACGGAACTAAAGGGTTCACAGGTTCGATTCTCGAAATGGCCCAGAATGTATCATTGATAAATTGATGGCCGGGAACTGTATGTTGTGTCTGTCTTAGTCAAAGTTATATTATTTATAAGATATATGAAGCTACGGCAGGCTCAGCAAGGCGGTAGTGAAAAATATATGGCTTGAATAAAAAACTGACTCATGACATACATAGGAAACAATAATGACTGTAAAAAGTATTCACTCTTTTTTTTTAGCCCCACGCCTTACTACCCATATTTTTATATATAACATCGATATTTTTTTGATTACTAAATACCCGATTATATAATATATTTGCTAAATCCATGAACTTTGACTCCTCTTTACTTGAATAATTGTAAAATATAAATTCCTGGTTAGACAATGGAATTTGGTTGGGGAGGGAGGGGTAGATGTTACTTCTGAAAAAGTAGGTGACCTGGTGATCTAGAGGTAAGGTGTCAGATTTCTGTGTTGGGGGTCCAAGGTTCAATCCCCAGTCCCAGCACAGATTTATCTGATTACCAAACCCTTCCTTCAACTCTGACAAGACGTGTATTAATCACAACTTGTGAATGTGGGGAATGCCACGCCCCCACCGTGGTTTGGATTCCACGTTAAACTGTAGGTCCTCCATTTAATCTCATAATCACCCTACCATTACACATTAGCGTAAGTGCGTATAACCCGAACGGGTAGTAAGACGCGGTGCTAATAATAATAATAATAATAATACATCTGAAAAAGAAATTTGTAAATCAATGCTATAGTCTAGCACCACGTCTTATTACCCGTTCGGGTTATACGAATGTATTCTAATCCCACTAATGTGTTAGATATGAGTAAGGTTGAATTTAGTGGAAGTGTCCCCACATTTGCGTGGAGAGAGAGTGGAATATGTTTTTGAAAATCACCCTCAGTGCACCTGAGATTGGAACTCGGTCACCCCGTTATTAGTATACTAGACTAACTAGTATACTGAAAAAGTGACGCCCTAGACCATGCAGCCACCGAAGCCGGTAATAGTTTACTTTACCAAAGGCTTTTCGTAATATACTTTTTTTTGTTAGTTTCAATTTGTAAAGTGCATGTTTGATTTAGTCATGTGCATTCCTTACGAGTTTTTTAAAAATATTTTAATGTCATTGATTGGTCTATTTCTTACAAAAATTAAAGGTCTAGGTACTTTAACGGGGTTTTTTCGTGTATTTTTTTTTAACTTCTACGTTACCAAGCTTATTGGATTAGTTTAACTATTTAACTTATAAGTATGAGAGTGATATATTATAATAAATGTACCCGCATTCACTTGATAAGTGGACGTGAAAACTATAGTGATCTGTTACTGTGTTATAAGTATTCCCAGCCAGTACCCCTTGCCAGGATTTGAACCTCAACCCTTCCGTCACCGACACTCCAGTCGATTGTGAGGGTGAAGGCTTGAAACATGAATATTATGTGAGTTCTAGAATTTAGTTAGTTTGTAATACAAATTTTAGGAAACGGAACTAGGAATGCGATTAATTATTAGAGTTTAATCGCGGATCTAATATCTTGATTGATCGTGCGTTTAGTATCATGATTAATCATCTATTTAATATCCCAATTTATAATGTACATAATATACTAATTAATCGTGTATCTAATAGCTCAATTAATTTTGTATTTTATAATCAGGTTAATCGTGTATCTAACATCCCAGTTAATTGTGTATTTTATAGCCCGGTTAATCGTGTATCTAACATTTCAGTTGATGATGTATTTTATAACCCAGTTAATCGTGTATCTAACATCTCGGTTGTGTACCTAATAACATGGTTAATCGTGTATCTAACATCTCAATTGATGGTATATTTTATAACCCAGTTAATCGTGTATCTAACATCCCAGTTAATTGTGTATTTTATAGCCCGGTTAATCGTGTATCTAACATCTCAGTTGATGGTATATTTTATAATCCAGTTAATCGTGTATCTAACATCTTGGTTAATTGTGTACCTTATAACATTGTTAATCGTGTATCTAACATCCCAGTTAATCATGTATTTTATAACTCGGCTAATCGTGTATCTAACATTCCAGTTAATTGTGTATTTTATAATCAGGTTAATCGTGTATCTAAAATCCCAGTTAATTGTGTATTTTATAGCCCGGTTATTCGTGTATCTAACATCTCAGTTGATGGTGTATTTTATAACCCAGTTAATCGTGTATCTAACATCCCAGTTAATTGTGTATTTTATAACCCAGTTAATCGTGTATCTAACATCTCAGTTGATGGTGTATTTTATAACCCAGTTAATCGTGAATCTAACATCCCCGTTAATTGTGTATTTTATAATCCGGTTAATACTCTAGCTAACATATCAGTTAATCGATCTTTAGATGGTCTCTAAAATGTCCCTAATAATGTGAATCATTGTCCAGGTGACGAGCGAGGAGGTGGTCCAAGCTTACATCGCCAGAGCTCGTGAGGTCAACCCGCTCCTAAACGCCGTGGTGGAGGATCGCTACGAGGCGGCGCTGGCAGAGGCCCGCAGCGTGGACCACGGGTTGCAGACTAGCGCCAGAGGAGTGGCCCTCTTGGCTGAGCAGTTACCGTTGCTAGGGGTACCTTTTACCGTCAAGGAGAGCATCGCCTTACAAGGTAGGTACATTCCACCTGTATTTAAAAAAAAAATCTTTGAAGTATTTAACGTGCACTTTCTGAACCGACTGATTATATCAGCCCACGAGAATTTTCTATGAGCGAGAGTGAAAGGACCTACCGATTTCGCCTGGAATGGTATTTTCACATATCTCACAGTCACAGAGTTATTTTACATGCCACACTCGGCATGGGACTGACGGATTTACTTACAATATGAAATAAGTTGTGCTATGGGTTTTTAAACATGTGCCCCATTTGACCTTGTTCCCGAATTATAGTCATGTTGGTTCTCCAGTAATGTGGGGCTGCTTAACATTATAGGAAGTGCTCAAAATGGCTACCTTAATCCCGAATGCAAGTCTGCATGTCGTCTTGTTGTATAATCCTGCACACTTTCAAACACTTGGAATATTATTATTATTAGCACCGCGTCTTACTACCCGTTTGGATTATACGCACTTACGCTAATGTGTAATATTAGGGTGATTGTGAGATGAAATGGAGGACCTACAGTTTAATGTGGAATCCGAACCATGGTGGAGGCCTGGCATTCCTCACATTCACAAGATGTCTTGTCAGAGGTGAAGGAAGGGTTTGGTAATCAGATAAATCTGTGCCAGGACCGAGGATTGAACCCCGGCCACCAGCACAGAAGTCTGGCACCTTACCCCTAGACCGCCAGGTCACCCCACTTGGAATAACTAGGAATAATAACCCATAGAACATACCTAGTCGACAGGCCGGGAAATATCGAGTATTGTACATAAACAATTTAGTGTAATCACTTTTCTGTGACTCGGAAACAAGGTCAAAGGGTACACATGTTAATATTAACTTTTTAAATTGTGTTTTTATCTCCTACACACAACGCTGTATTCGGTCCCATATGTTAATGAACACTTTGTAGATCAGAAGTGAGTGACAGCTGCGGATCACATGGTTTGACGTATAGATACATAAAATTAGATCTAGGTCCATTATATAGCTGCCAAATAGGTCCATTCCTAAAAGCCGGGGTTCAATCCTCGGTCCCGGCAAAGATTTATCTGATTACCAAACCCTTCCTTCACCTCTGACAAGACATCTTGTGAATGTGAGGAATGTCAGGCCTCCACCATGGTTCGGATTCCACGTTAAACTGTAGGTCCTCCATTTCATCTCACAATCATCCTACCATTACACATTAGCGTAAGTGCGTATAACCCGAACGGGTAGTAAGACGCGGTGCTAGTAATAATAATAACATTCCTAAGAAAGTTGGGATGTATATCCACACTAAGCGTAGTTAAAAAGAAAGTGTGTAAAAATTATGTGAAACTTCCTCATAGTTCCTCATTTTATTCAGTTGGGAATACACCCAACTTTAGACACAACAGAGGAATTTATTTTAGTATATCTATTTAGAAAAGCAGACAGGAATTTACGCGACTGTCTTGCAGAGAACTTGCCGTAAAGAGAATGAACGCGTGGGGTCAACAACTTTCTCTGATTACTGTTTTGAAGTTGATAAATGAGACAAAACATTTGTACAAAAGACACAGCTTTCAAACACGTCGTGTTGAAATAGAGACGTGTGTCTGGTAGTGATGGACATTTCCTCTAATTTAAAGTATGTTCTTTTCCTTGACCTTTTTTCGTGTAGAGACATTATAAAAAAAACACTGGTTGAGGCAAGAGAAGGTAGTTGTTATTTAAATGGTAAACATTCTTTATTCATGTTTTTATAGTCGTGTTCGTTAAAAATATCAATAAATCAGTCCTAGGGTATGAATTGTCCACCTTGTAAAACGATCTTCAAAGAGGCCGACAGCTAGAGACTAAAGTTAAGGTGGGGATATAGGAAACGCGAGAAACTGCAGTTTTTATATAAAAACTTTATTTGGTCAAAATAAATCAAATATTGTTTGATTACAAACATAGAGGTTAATTTGTTTAGCATGATAACATCAACAGCTCTTGAATAACTTTCAAGATGGCCCTAAAATTTAATGACAGCGTTTATATTAATTTAAAAAGTGTGTCATCTAATACCACCATGATCATGAAAGATATTCAACAACTGTTCATATAACCATGTGAAGAAAATTAAACTCAATGTTTGTACTAGAACAATATTTTATTTATTTTTGCAAAAAAAAATAATAATATTTTTTTAGCGATAAAAAGTGCCAAAAATACTGGATTTTAATATCATCCCCTAACCCCCAATGAATAATGAATTCTTGATATGGTTATAATAATGGTATTTTATGGTTAAACATTATGGCAACTATCTCACCAATATTCGAACCACGTTTCTCTCACTTGTGGCTGGTTTAAGGGCGTAACTGGAAGGAGGGACGACACACACACAAACACACACACACTTCCTTTCTAATATTTGTGATTTATGGAAAAATTCCTTGAATATAGAAATTTGTTGACAGATTCGTCTAAAAAGTGTACATACTTGCAAGATTTCAATTATTTCACATATGCATGCCCTTGTAGATAGACCTTGCTTTATTTATGTGTACAGTAGCGCTGCAAGCTCAAGTTTATCCTGCAAGGTGGAAATATCTTTTAGTTAAGGCCCTGCCTACCATCTCTGGCTTTGTGTTGAGCTTTCAGCTCTTAAAGTAGATGGCGTTGCTAACGTTATACAAACTGGTGGATTCAAGCCATCGGGTTGGCAAAATAACTGATTTGTTTAAACAATTGGGAGGCTGGCTGACCACGACCGGTAATCAGTCAAGGCTGCAAATTCCACAAGAATTATGAAAGATGCCCTGATATGTTACTAAAATAAATAAAAAAACAACAATGTTGAATTATTAGATATTTAAAAAAAAAAACATTTTTTTTATAACCGTGCATTTATGGGTAGGCTCAGCTTTAACTATGTCACAAGTGGCTGATTCAAGGTAGGGGGACCAAAGCACCTGCCCTCTGCCAATAATTGGAAAATATACTGCAATTGTTTAAATACCCTCTAGATAAAAAAAAAATATTAATAAAAAGTCCAGATAATGGATGCAGAAAAAAAACTGTTTTTCCATTAACTAATGAGGTGTTTCACGGTGAATTAGAATTATGGAAGAAATTCTTTATACAGAAATCTAAAAATGTTGATACGCCAACGGAAACTTACAGATTTGTCGCGCACGGATGCGTATCTTGAATCGTTGCTTCCCCTTCACTCTAATATGTAGAGAAGATAATGATTACTATTACAAGGTAAATACATGATAGGGAAATAAGAGGGATCATGTTCCTGAAACATAGAGTAATACTTAGGTAACAGAAATAATTATAACAAAAAATAAGATGAGATAAAGATTTACAGAAGAAGAACGAAAATTAAAGTTAAATCTCGGTTACAGTATATAGTGTCAGAAATATCAGTTTGGAGTATCAAGTATAAATTCAAAGCAAAACAACACCTTTAGATAGAACATATAGTTGGATTAACAACTCCAGAAATATAGGACCTTGTCGTAACTCGGGAGAATAAGTGTCTAAAACACACAGTAACTGTTAAAAGGGGAGTTAAGTATAAAAAAAAAAGCACAAAGGCTGCGCCAGACTACAGCCAGAAGGGTCTAAACAAAAACATAGTGAAAGAGTAACTAATAAATAACACTACTGTAAATCCTATAGTTTTAGAGTTACTAGGTTAAATATGGGTCAAGCTAGTTAATAATAATAATAATAATATTTAGCACCGCGTCTTACTACCCGTTCGGGTTATACGCTTTAAGTACTAATTACTCTAATGGATTAGGAATTGGGAAGGTTGAATTAGAGGAAGTGAACCCGCATTTGCGTGGAGGGAGAGTGTAAAACCATTTAGGAAAAACCACCCCCAGTTCACCCGACCGAGATTCGACCCTCGATCTCCCCGTCCTCAGCACGAGCAGCTCAACACGACTCACGCGCTAGCCAACTACGCCACCGAGGCGGGTGTCAAGCTAGTTAAATTAGAGAAAAGTCCCATAGATACTCTAAATAATGAACAGTAAATGGACAATCTATTATATACATACAGTCATGTGTCAACACCATGTAGTACTAAGGCAGGTCTTTTCCCAGTGGGTACTGCCGGAACATTCAATAGTACATATAAACAACTACCCATACCCTAGGGTATGCAACAACGCTAGTACAATCTAACATTAAATATATATCCAAACGAGGCGCCAACAAGGGGCGAAAGGTAATACTATATGTGCGGGCCACTATATGAAACTAGCCGTGTTCCGCACCCTAAATAGTAACACAGAAAAGGTGCGAAAATTAATGTAGTGTGACACTGACCTAACTAGGTCCTAGAAAAAATGCGTAGACAAACTGATTGTAGCCATACAAATATGGAACATGTGAACATGTCGTTTAGGGCGTTACGAAACATTACTGTGCCATAAGCACTCAGAATAGTTTATTATTATTATTATTAGCACCGCGTCTTACTACCCGTTAGGGTTATACGCACTTACGCTAATGTGCAATGGTAGGGTGAATGTGAGATGAAATGGAGGACCTACAGTTTAACGTGGAATCCGAACCACGGTGGAGACCTGGCATTCCTCACATTCACAAGATGTCTTGTCAGAGGTGAAGGAAGGGTTTGGTAATCAGAGAAATATTTGCCGGGACCGAGGATTGAACCCCGGACCCCCAGCACAGAAGTCTGACACCTTACCCCCTAGACCACCAGGTCACCTACCTCAGAATAGTTAAATGAATAACATGGATTAGAAAAATTTGACCACCTGGTCTCCCTTATATATAGAGCTAAAAACCCCCGCATTTAAGCTATATCAAATGGATGTAAGAAAAATTTATCCAGACTATCTGATGATAGGTATTAACCAATTAGTTTATTTGGCTAAATAAAACATGTCTGAAGGACATACAACATAATTAGTCTTTCAAACTAAAAATCAAACATGTCAGAGGGGCATAAAAAACATAATTATAGAGCACAACTTCAGATAGTGTCTGAAGGACACATACAAACATTCTTACAATAGAACAAACTATGTCGGAAAGAGGGGG
>CABEEJ010003201.1:56166-85581 GCA_901482245.1 Timema douglasi
GTGGTTCGGATTCCACGTTAAACTGTAGGTCCTCCATTTCATCTCACAATCACCCTACCATTACACATTAGCGTAAGTGCGTATAACCCGAACGGGTAGTAAGATGCGGTGCTAATAATAATAATAATAATAATAATAATAATTTCCATCTCGTGCGTCCAACGGCCAAGACATCCGCCAAGTTACCATGCTGCTACGCTTGCTGAAAGGCTCATGAAAGTATGGTGATAATATCAGACTGAATCTTGTCCATCGTGAACCCTTTTATTCTACTTTCTAAAGAAATAGATTAGTTTTTGTTTTAATTTTGGTCTTTTAATTCCTTTATTTCATTCGTAGCTTTATTGTCATGTTTATAGATGCCCTTTATATAGAGGATATGCTACAACTGTATGTTTTTCCAATTGAAATTGCCTATTTAAAACTCTATGTGTGATACCACTTACTACTTCAACAGCAGAGAGATCTTTTAGTTTGTTGACTACAATTAAAATCTATTTGAGATAAACATTGGGTCAGGAAATTTTCAATGGTTTGTCCATGCTAAACACAAATACAAATATTGAGATAATTGCTGATGAGATTCTAAATATATTTGCTATAAGACATTTGTGAAAACTTAGTTTAAAATTTATCTAAACGTGTTCTCTTTTCTCATTTCAAAGAAATAAATATTAAGTTTGGTAGCAATTTTTTTTACAAAAACAAAATGTCCCTTATTGTTTATACTCAGATAGTTATTTATCACCTGCTACAGTGGCCACACGAACTAAGGGGTCACTATCGTGTTAGACTAGACTGCCAATCACGCAGACCGGGATTCGAATCCTTTTTGGGTATACTGAGGTTATTTTACAAAATAGATTTCCACTATCCTTCCACTTAAATGTGTATACATTTCCTCTAAATTTAACCTTACTCAACCCAAATTCATCAGCGTAATTAGTACATATGCGTATAGCCTGAACAGATAGTAAGACGTGGTTCTAAAATAAAAAAATAAAAGCTGACTCACAAACGCTTTAACCTAACTTTCAACAAATTAAAAAAAAATTCACTTAGAAATATGAAGAACGTGTGTTAGCAGCATGCTACAAATTATTAATTGTTAGCAGCATGCTACAAATTATTAATTTGTAGCATGTGGGAGCTCCTGTAATTTTTTCTGTATATGCCACCGGATGTCGCCTTCTGATTACTGCTAAATGTATGAACAATTTTTTAAATATATATGGCGGAGACATTCTTTGTTCGTAGTGTCTGTTCATGATAAATAGGTTTTTACTTGAATGACAGTTCAAAAATTATGTCTAGGTTTTGGGTTGCCAACACACTTGTAAAAGATCACGGTTTTGTTATAAATGTTAAGTTTTTTAATTACTTGTTATATTTTACATTTAAAATAACGTAAACTTAAGTTCTCATACTATTTCATAATTTTAATAAATTTTTTTCATCCAACTTGAAGCAATATTTTAAACATAATTAAAAGTTATTATTCTTCGTTATGGAATGTTATCTATAATGTGTACTATAGTGCATATATTGATACCTTTTAATACAGGCATCGTATTTACTTGGAAAAGAGAAAATACTTGTCATTTAATTATATATATATATATATATATANCTTCACCTCTGACAAGACATTTTGTGAATGTGAGGAATGCCAGGTCTCCACCGTGGTTCGGATTCCACGTTAAAATGTAGGTCCTTCATTTCATCTCACAATCACCCTACCATTGCACATTAGCGTAAGTGCGTATAACTCGAACGGGTAGTAAGACGCGGTGCTAACAATAATAATAATAATAATAATATTTGGTTACACTTAAGTTAAATAAGTGATGATTAGTGAGAGTGAAATTGATAATATGTGTAGCCCCCTCCCTCTCAAATTTGGAGAATCAAGCATGTTTATGGACTTGCTGGTCAACATCTGAAGTAAAAACGAGCCAATGATCTAGGCCATGGCCAAGGAAGCCTCGGGCAAGGCCATCCAAAAGTTAAAAAGAAGTTGGAGCGAGGAAAAAGAACTTGGCCCTAGGTTCCAGCTCACGCAGTAGCAATCAGCGAGTCTTCTGACCTATTTCTTACGTATTGTTCTGTCTCTCTCCCCCTTCCCTCCCTTACCTATTGAGTTATACTACCCGTCCCCGTTATATACGTTTTAGCTATTCTAAGAACAGAATGAATCGAAAAAATATTAATATTAATACTGCGCATCTAGGCCACATCATTCATATCACAGTTTGTGTAAAAAGTGGCCAGTACTATTGTACCGTTGTCCAGGGGACGCCTGAATGTACATAGAGTACAACCTTTCCATGGAGGCTCTTTCCATGTCTCGATGAGATGATGATGCTGATAGTGCTAATGAGGGTGTGGAACCAGTAGAAAGCCTAGATAACTAAACCCTGGAAAAATACCCAAGATTTCAACCGGGAATCTAACCCGGGACCTCTAGGCACGTAGCCAGATGCACTGACCACTACATCATGGGGCCAGTTAATTGAAAAAAATGACCCCTGGGTATGGGAATATATCCCGGGACCTTTGGCTTAGTGTGCCAATACTCTACCTCACAGCTTTCCAGGAACCATCCCGTGCTTAAGGTCATTCTTTACTTATATTTCAAGACAGAGTCTATTATGGACGTGTGAATATCCTCGGCTGCTAAAAGCTACTAAGTTGCGGCATTATGCTTCCAATAGTACAGATAATTTCCAAGCGAATCATTATATAAGAAAGCAACGTTAAACAATTAAGTATATATATATATATATATATGAAAGGTGAAGCTTAGGGGATGATTCCCCCTGGACTAAGGGCCATCCCTCGATAGATCAGTGGTAGCGTATCGACTCACTAAGCCAAAGGGTCTTGGGATCGATTCCCGTGTACAGGTGTCATTTTATCAATCTATTTGTATATGACTCAGTTATGGCTGCCCTCCTGAATTATAATAATTCATACCCCAAGTTTCACCTTTTATATATACTTGATTGTAAAGTTTGGTTTTTTCCATACTCTAAGCTGGTTGAATGTCAGATAAAATGTAGTCGCGTTTGTGAGGGAGGTGAGTTAAAAACCATTTAGTAATAAATACACTTCAATAAATGTAGCAAAATTTTGAAACTGACCTCCCTGTCACAAACAGACCAAATTATATGAGCTTGACATTCATACAAACAAACCAAATTGTATGAGCTTGATATTCACACAAACAAACCAAATTATATGAGTTTGACATTCATTCACACAAGCAAACCAAATTGTATGAGCTTGACATTCATACAAACAAACCAAATTGTATGAGCTTGACATTCATACAAACAAACCAAATTGTATGAGCTTGATATTCACACAAACAAACCAAATTATATGAGTTTGATATTCACACAAACAAACCAAATTGTATGAGCTTGATATTAACACAAGCAAACCAAACTGTATGAGCTTGACATTCACACAAGCAAACCAAACAGTATGAGCTTGATATTCACACAAACAAACCAAACTATATGAGTTTGATATTCACACAAACAAACCAAATTGTATGAGCTTGACATTCACACAAGCAAACCAAACTGTATGAGCTTGATATTCACACAAACAAACCAAACTATATGAGTTTTACATTCATACAAACAAACCAAACTGTATGAGTTTGATATTCACACAAACAAACCAAATTGTATGAGATTGATATTCACACAAACAAACCAAATTGTATGAGATTGACATTCACACAAGCAAACCAAACTGTACGAGCTTGACATTCACACAAGCAAACCAAATTGTACGAGCTTGGCATTCACACAAACAAACCAAATTGTATGAGCTTGACATTCATTCACACAAGCAAACCAAATTGTATGATTTTGACATTCACACAAGCAAACCAAATTGTATGATCTTTACATTCACACAAGCAACCCAAATTGTATGAGATTGATATTCACACAAACAAACCAAATTGTATGAGCTTGACATTCATTCACACAAGCAAACCAAACTGTATGAGCTTGACATTCATTCACACAAGCAAACCAAACTGTATGAGCTTGACATTCATTCACACAAGCAAACCAAATTGTATGAGCTTGACATTCATACAAACAAACCAAATTGTATGAGCTTGATATTCACACAAACAAACCAAATTATATGAAGTTTGATATTCACACAAACAAACCAAATTGTATGAGCTTGACATTCACACAAACAAACCAAATTGTATGATCTTGACATTCACACAAGCAAACCAAATTGTATGATCTTTACATTCACACAAGCAACCCAAATTGTATGATCTTGACATTCATTCACACAAGCAAACCAAATTGTATGATCTTGGCATTCACACAAACAAACCAAATTGTATGAGCTTGACATTAATTCACACAAGCAAACCAAATTGTATGATCTTGACATTCACACAAGCAAACCAAATTGTATGATCTTGGCATTCACACAAACAAACCAAATTGTATAAGCTTGACATTCATTCACACAAGCAAACCAAATTGTATGATCTTGACATTCATACAAACAAACTAAATTGTATGAGCTTGACATTCATACAAACAAACCAAATTGTATGAGCTTGATATTCACACAAACAAACCAAATTATATGAGTTTGACATTCACACAAACAAACCAAATTGTATGAGTTTGACATTCACACAAACAAACCAAATTGTATAAGCTTGACATTCAGTTCACATGCTTTCCGATTCGGATAAAGTCAATGTGCTTATTAGTGTTTACTTTCTCACATAGAAAAAGTATTGAAATAGTGAATATTCTCTGCCTTAAGATTAGGATGGACCTTGACGTTTTTATTTAACCCAAAACTAAAAAGATTGGGTCTTACAAGTATATGTCTGTCTCCATTTGTGACCATAGTTAGGGATACAACCAAAACTGTTTGACGGATTTAATTCAAACTTGACGTTTAGAGGTTTTGTGGTAATACCCACCTCGGTGGCCACGTGGTCTAACGCGCTGCTCTCATGTGGACTAGACTGCCGAAGACGAATAAATTGAGGTTAGATCCCGGTTGGGTGCATTAAGGGTGGTTATTTTATAAATGGTTTTCCACTCTCCCGCCACGCGATTGTAGGTGCACTTACTCTAAATTAAGCCTTTAAATCTTAACCCATTAGTGTATGTAGTACATAGGCGTACAGCCCGAAAGGGTAGTAATACATGGTGCTAATATATATTGTCATACCTTGAGGCCAAATTAAGGCTAGTTTTCTGAGTAATGAACATTTTTAATTTTAAATTTTTTGTAAATATCTCCAAAAATTATTCACACTATTGATATATGAAACACATTTTTTGTTATTTTCATGACAATATTTTATTTTTAAGGATTTTTTTAAAGGGAATTTAAACAATTTTGTAAAGTCGTCTTCCTAATTATAATAGACTATAAAAAAGAATATTTATGATTGAGTTGTATCCATTATTTTTTAAATTTATAGGAATAATGTGATTTAGTAATGAAAGGAATTAATTTTTTTTAAATGTACATAACTTAATTATCTCCACTATAATAATAACCAGTTACTTTGTCAACCAAAACAAATAAAATAATCTTGAAATCCAGAAGACCTAAGCAGCTGAAATTTTGAAAGTAGGTAACCCCAAACCTAAAAGCATGCAGAAATACATATTAGGCAAAAAATTTTGGGTGTTCCAAACTGGAGGGTTTTTTCTTCTAAAAAAAAAAAGTCGAATTTAGTTCTTGAAGCCCAAAAGATCTAGGAAGCTGAAAATCTTCAGTTAGGTAGCCCCTAACCCAGAGATGCAAAAATACTTGCTGACTAAAAATTACTATTGGGGGCCCCAAAATTAGTAGGTGGTTTCTAAAACTAAAGTTAAAAAATCTCTCGAAGCACAGAAGAAGTAGAAAGATGAAATTTTGCAGGCTGGTAACCCCTGGCCCATAAAAATGCAGGAATACTTGGTAACCAAAAATGTATACGCGCCCTCCCCCCCCCCAACCCCAACAACGAAAAGGTACATTCAAATTTTTTGTTTATAGTGAAGTCTTCAATCGAGGAACAGTTTCAGACCTTAATTGGAGTAAATATTTAACATAATAAGGCGTAATTAATTGAAATGTGCCTCCGAGATTTTTAGGGCCTATAAAATATGGTTGACATTCACAATCATTGTCCAACAAATGCCAAAGGGACATATTATTTGGCCAGAAATGAAGCGGTTTGTATCCAAACGAGTAATATGCTAGTTATATTAATCAATATAAATATCGCGTAGAAATCGTGATAATTTTGTGGTACAGATAGTTTAAAAAAATCTCCAGGCCTCCTGAATTTTCTGAGTACCCATGTCTTGAAGATGCAATGTGACCAGGTGGCTCCCAAAATGTAATCTTCCCCAGGCTTCCTGAATTTTCTGGGTACCCGTGTCTTGAAGATGCAATGTGACCAGGTGGCTGCCAAAATGTAATCTTCCCGAGGCCTCTTGAATTTTCTGGGTGCCCATGTTTCAAAGGTGCGTTGTTAGAAGTGGTTCCCAAAATGTAATCCCCAGGCCTCCAAAATTCTGAACCAACTTGTTCTGAAAGTACAAAGCGAACAAACGGCTGGCTCCTCCAATGTTTCAGGTTTGAGTAACGTTGCTGGCCAGGTGAGGATGGTTGGTCAAAAGGCGCGGGAAGACGCTGAGGCTGTCCGGCTCCTGAGGGAGGCAGGTGCCATCCCCTTGCTCGTCAGCAACACCCCGGAGATGTGCATGCATCTCGAGACTGACAACAGGGTCACTGGGAGGACAAACAACCCTTACGACTTGCGCAGGACTCCTGGTGGATCATCAGGAGGGGAGGTGACCCATTTAAGCCCATTTAGGACAAACAATCCTTGTGACATGCGTAGGATTCTTGGGAAGTTTCAGGGTGAGAGGTGAGGTTAACCATCCCCATTTAGGACAAACAATCCTTGTGACATGCGTAGGATTCTTGGGAAGTTTCAGGGTGAGAGGTGAGGTTAACCACCCCCCATTTAGGACAAACAATCCTTGCGACATGCGTAGGATTCTTGGGAAGTTTCAGGGTGGGAGGTGAGGTTAACCACCCCCCACTTAGGACAAACAATCCTTGTGACATGCGTAGGATTCTTGGGAAGTTTCAGGGTGAGAGGTGAGGTTAACCACCCCCCATTAAGGACAAACAATACTTGTGACATGCGTAGGATTCTTGGGAAGTTTCAGGGTGAGAGGTGAGGTTAACCATTCCCCATTTAGGACAAACAATCCTTGTGACATGCGTAGGATTCTTGGGAAGTTTCAGGGTGAGAGGTGAGGTTAACCACCCTCCATTTAGGACAAACAATCCTTGTGACATGTGTAGGATTCTTGGGAAGTTTCAGGGTGAGAGGTGAGGTTAACCATCCCCCATTTAGGACAAACAATCCTTGTGACATGTGTAGGATTCTTGGGAAGTTTCAGGGTGGGAGGTGAGGACAACAAACCCCCATTTAGGACAAACAATCCTTGTGGCATGTGTAGGATTCTTGGGAAGTTTCAGGGTGAGAGGTGAGGTTAACCATCCCCCATTTAGGACAAACAATCCTTGTGACATGTGTAGGATTCTTGGGAAGTTTCAGGGTGAGAGGTGAGGATAACAAGCCTCCATTTTGGACAAACAAGCCTGACGACCTACCTAAGATCCTCGGTGGGCCATCAGGGAAAGAGATAAACCCGATAAACAGTTTGAATCTCGGTCAGATGATTTGCATTACATTTTGCAATAATAATCAACTAGACTTGATGTATGAAGCTATATCTTCCATATAATAAATAGTTTGTTTCTTGTTTTATGATTTGACACCAGTAACCTTTTATTTAAAAAGAAAACACTTGTTTTCAGGCAGCGTTGCTGGGATCAGCCGCTTCTGTGATCAGCATTGGTTCAGACATTTGTGGATCTCTAAGAATACCAGCGTTGTTTTGTGGAATCTTTGGTCATAAACCTACTCCAGGTTAGTAACAAGAATATTGAGCTGGAGTCCTTGCAGATTACGTACATTGCCCAAAAGTGAGGCGTTTGTGGTCGAAACTAGTTACCACCCAGTCATCATCAAGGTAGTATAGTTGAAACTTGGTAGGATGGTACAGTCCAAATAGCATAGGAAACAACTTATCTAACATTTGGAAAAGTTACTTGATATTCTTCCACGTATTATCAAGTGAAATCATTTATGCCTAATCTGCAACTGTCACAATCTTGATAAATGTTATCAATTTTTTTCAGCACTACGTCTTTCTACCCGTCTGGGTTATACGCTTATTTATTAATTACGCTAAAGGTTTTAGAGATTATTAAGGTTACATTTAGAGGAAGGGTACCCGCATTTGCAGGAAGGGAGAGTGGAAATAAATTTTGAAAAAACTCTCAATACACACAACCAAAACTCGAACCTCTATCTCCCCGTCATTAATGGTCTGATCTACTGTGAGAGTAGCGCCTTAGACCATGTGGCCGCTGAAGTGAGCTATCAATATCTACAAGATAGCACAAATGAACTTGTAAAAATCAATACTGATTTAAAAAAAGTGTTATATTTTTTAATATTCCTTTCTTACAAAGAAAACCTCTTTGGTATAGTGGTCAGAGTTCTGGCTATAGACACAGAGGTCTCGGGTTTGATCCCCAGCTCTTCCATATCTTTCTGTGAAGCAGTGTGTCTGAAGCGGGGTCAACTCAGCCATGTGAGGACAAATGACGACATACTTGAATTAAGAAGTAGTGGTTCCGGTCTAGAAAACTGAGATTAACGTCCCCTTTGTACTTTTTTTTTGTGACTACCCTGTTCGTTTGAGCTGACCACATGACACACTCCATCGGAAAATCTTGGTTCTATCTTCACCAACATGGGGCGACAACTTGGTCGGTATATCTCTCTTTCAGGCTGATGCCATGGAGTTTCTTTCTTTCTAACTAAATTCTACTGTAGATATAAAAAATAAGCCACATGTTTCTTAAATCTAAAGGCTACAGTTTAGAACTTTATTACAAAATTTACGTATGTTGTGTCAACGAGACAGATTATAGGACCCCAAGGTAAAAATTAACTTCAAAATTTAAAAGATATTCCACTCTTACTTTAGAGTAAGGATTTAGTCATAATTTTGATCCAACTATAGCTAATGTAAAATTGAAATAATTTGGTTATTTAATAAATGCTATTGTTATTTTATTCAAACTTGACATTATAATTTAAATCTATCATCATATTTTTTAATATTTAAACTGGATACTTGCCATGATCCAAACTGTAAAGATGATAAGTTTAGTAAATCCTAAAATGCTGTGTGTAAAATCCCTGATTGGTTAAATTAATATAGGTGGTAGAAAGGGAAAGGGGTTAATATTCTCCAATTTGTGATATCATGTTTGTTTTTAGTATCTCAAAAGGGCATTTTACTCGCACTTTCATAACAAATTAATCTCATTAAAGAACTACTTATAAACAAGATAACTTAACAATTTAAATAGACAAAACATTTAATTTCCCTGTCCGTGAAAGAGGGAATCCCAAATATTAGCCTACCAATGATACAATTTTTCACATTACCAGGAATTATTGAATCCAGGCCCCCAAATCTTGCTGGATCTTACTTCCAAGCGTTCATTTGTTCACCAAATCTCTTAAATTATTAGAAATATGCGCTACCGAGTAAAATATAAATTCCGACAACCCTATTTCTAACAACCTCAAATCACGCCGAGAAGTTGTAAGTATAATAAAGATTGAACAAATAATGATCGAGATATAATTGCAAGTAATTATGCCATGATGACATTTGTTGACAGGAGTGGTCTCCATATCCGGCCACGTGCCCACAAGTTCTGACAAACTGTGGCCCAAAGTGTTTGTTATCGGTCCCATGGTGAGGTACGCTGAAGATCTTCCCCTCATTATGAGGATCCTCGCCAACGAGAACTGCAGGCAGCTGCGACTCGACCAACCGGTGAGGGAGAGCTTTGACACTTTTATTATAATCGTCATCATCATCATCATGAAATGTTTCCAGCCCGTGGCCCTCTGAACTGTTGCCATTCTTCCTCTTGTCCACTGAACTCTCACGTGCACACTTGCTGTTATCGGCTTCTTCGATCACTCTTTTGGTCTCCCTCACGGTCTTATCCCTCACACATTCATATCTATCATGCTCCTTTGGACGTTTTCCTCTCCACAAGCCCCTTAAAAGCTTCATTCTATCTAAATAAGGCACTCATACATTTACCATATTCGAGACACATCTGAATCAAGAGCATTATTAGTGGATACAATCCAGGACTTTGTAGATATAGTTCCAGATTTTCATCAATCTGGTTCGTTTGAGAGATGTCTGCACTTGGGGGGTGGTTTTCTATAGGTTGTTTTTTATTCCCCCTTCTTTTCTTCTCACCCCTTGCGCTCAAACGTGTAAACTGAACTAAATCCTAGAGCCCACCCTATTATATTCTACATGTTTATTTTAACGTGTTTCTAAGATTAGTACGTACTTGAAGACATTATTTGTAAACATGGTTTGGAAATGTTTACAAAATATTTCCTTTTGCTCATAAACAATTTGAAAACGGTTTGCAAACCTGGTAAACATGTTGTTTGAAAACAGTTAAACAAACATTGCTCCGCGTTCAGACTTCAATGATGAAACGTTTTTTCCTGTCCATAATTCAGTTTAGGTAAATGATACCTGTTAAGGTTATGCTGATACGGCTTGTGCGTTGTACGTAGCTATGGACTGTTCAAGAAGACAGAAGAGGAACATTATGGTGGGTTCGTACAGTGCTATAAAATGATCCATAATATGCGAATAAGCTCATGACAGAATTGAAACCCAAATACTACAGTCGGTGGAATTAAAAACTTTACTTGTAAGTCTCCTACGAGTTTTGAAGTTCTTTTACAAATGGTTTGTACCAGGAAAGTGAAGGACTGGCCTGGCCCATGTTGTTTGATATCGACAATGTTAGTAAATACGCAAACAATGTTTTTTGTAAACCATTTCCTCTTTGGGAAAGAAATAAAATGAAAAATGTATACAAACTGTTTCTGAAAAGACTACAAATTATTTTGGGAAAATGGGTAGAAGTTTTCAAGTGCTGACTAGGATTTTACATACTGGTATGAAGATTTCCGGAGTACAGTTTAAAATGTGAATATATTTATTTTAATATACTCAAGCACCGGGCTGTGTGTTATTGAGTAATCACATTTGACATCTAGTGCTAATAATGACGGCTTTTAAGATAATATTAATCAACTACTATAAATTTAATTTGTGTAGCTTTTAAATTTTTCTCCCCATAATTATCATAGGGTAGAAATTAAGCATGTATTTATTTAATATTCCAAATCTTGGTTTGAGTTTCAAACTTTGAATAATTTATATATATTTTTATTTTTAGCACTGCTTATTACTACCTGTTCAGGTATGTGCATATGTACTAAATACGCTAAAGAGTTAAGGATGAAGAAAGTTTAATCTAAAATATTAATACCTGTACATGGGTGGAGGGAGATTGGAAAACCATTTTAGGAATATCTAAACTGAGTACACCCAACCGGGAATCAAGCCCCGATCTCAGATGTCATCAAAAGTCTGGTCTATTGTGATAATGACGGAGTGGACCATGCGGCCACTGAGTCAGGTAATTTTACAAGCTATTTTCAATATCCTAATATATAACATACAACCGTGGTTCGGGTCACACGTTAAACTGTAGGTCCTCCATTTCATCTCGCAATCACCCTACCATTACACATTAGCGTAAGTGAGTATAAACCGAACGGGTAGTAAGACGTGGTGCTAATAATAATAATAATAAAACATACAATATATATATATCTTTTTATTTATTTAGGCTTGTATTCTATTTAATCAAACCTATTTTAGCCCTTTTTGATCAATTTTTATTTTAATGAGAATATTAGTGTTTTAAGATATTTCATTGCACTAAAAACTAGAATAAACTACCAATAAACTTGTCGCACATTTCTCCTTGAGAGTGTAAGGGTGACATTTCTTTCCATTTACACAACTAAGAACTATTAGATGTTATAGGTTGACCTTTCATCTTTGAAGATTTACTTCCTTGAGGATGATGACAGCTCAGTCATACCAGACACTGTCCAGCCAGATATAAAGATGGCGATGAGAAAAGTCATAAACCACATGAAAACGAAGTACAATGTCACAGTACAGCAGGTCAGCATCATTAGTAAATTTACACTTCTATTTATTCTTCTTAAGAGCCCATTTCAGAGCAATGTATTTGCTGGTTTGTATGACTAACTTACGTAACCTATACATCCTCGTAAATTAATCGCAAGAACAAGGGACTTATTTTATTTTGTAAAGTAAGGATGTAAAAGTAAGACCTGCTTCTGACTTTTTGTTTTTTAATTACTTTATTTTTTAACATTTGTGAAAATATGCTAAGATTGACTATTTTTTACACAACCTAAAAAATGTAATAACGCAGCGTTTTGACTCTTTATAAAAGGAGTTCTTACTTTTAAATTCTTTAGGACCAATTTACTATAAACATATTTATAATCCGAAGCTTAATTATCGAGTAATTTGCTATCTACTTAGAGGCTGTAACGCTAAAACCTCGCCCCTTGTTACTAGGGCTATCTCTGGACTCAACACTGACCTATAGCGGGGTGGAGCAAAGAGTTGGTTAGGCCACTCTGTTACCTCACTCCGGCTGACACACAAGACATTCCCACACCAGTCCTCACTAAACAAAACAAGCCCAAACAAAGGATGCTTAGTTCATTAATGAATTATGTACTTTTCAATAAGCTAGATATTAATTATTGTTTATAATGTATTTTACAAACCAAAGTTGATGTGAAACTGTGATACCATTCGCTTGTATAAGGTATGGGTGCTAAGTATAGAAAAAAATTATGGATTGATACCCACTTCAGTGGTTTAACAGTCTAAGGTGTCACTCTCTATTTAGATTGGCCTGCTGCTAACGGAGAAATAGGGGTTCGAATCCCAGTCGTGTGTATAGGGGGCGGATTATCCTAAATTATTTACCACTCTCCTCCCACACGAATGAGGGTAGATTACCTCTAAGATTCTTACTTTCTCATGGTGACCTGGCGGTCTAGGTGTAAGGTGTCAGACTTCTATGCTGGCGGCCGGGGTTCAATCCTTGGTCCCGGCACAGATTTATCTGATTACCAAACCCTTCCTTCACCTCTGACAAGACATCTTGTGAATGTGAGGAATGCCAGGTCTCCACCGTGGTTCGGATTCCACGTTAAACTGTAGGTCCTTCATTTCATCTCACAATCACCCTACCATTACACATTAGCGTAAGTGAGTATAGCCCGAACGGGTAGTAAGACGCGGTGCTAATAATAATACTTTCTCATCCCTACCTCATTAGAGTAATTATCATCTATTGGTCCAACCTGAACAGGTAGTATGACACGGTGATAAAAAAATAAAATAAATAGGTGATTTAACTAACCATACTTAAAAATATTAAACCTAGTAAACCATCAATGCTGCTTGAGCCTAGGTAAAAACCTTACCAATTTAGTAGTCTGGATACAATATTTAGCAATGTTATAGATTTCATTTTTGTAAGAATCTGAGTGGGCCGTGTATCTGTTATTAGAACTGACTAGCTTGTATGCCTGTTATTCGCACGGGGAATCTTTAAGAAACTTTATTTTTAATTATAATATAAAATTAACTTTTTACCATTTTTGCACTTACTACACCTTTTTACAAACTCTTTCATAGCCTTGATAAATTGCGATAATCCATTTTCTACACCAATGGTCTGAAATCAGTCCTAAAATTGCAAGGTTGTTAGAAAGTGTAGTAAGATACGCATTTTTTTTAAACCTTTTCTGATTCTCATTTTAAATCAAATCGTGTGTTCCATTTTTAAAAGATTGAGTGCTATTTGTCGTTTCAAACAATCCCGATATCCTTTTTAAACACAATCATTAGATCCTAAATATTAAAAAAAATTAAAAATTAGTCAACTGTATATCATCCTTAATTTGGGGTGCTAAAGACAAAATCAAAAATTTAATAAAATTCATCAAACCATCTCAACTTTATCTCTTGGCGTGGACAGACAAACAGACAAACAGACAGACAGAATGTAGAATTGTAAAATCCACTTTTTTGGGTTTGGAATCACATAAATCATAAATTCAGCATAATCTCGAAACCAAAAATGTTCATTATCATTTGATCACAATACTATTTTTTTTTAATAAATTAAAAAGCCACTGCGTTTTACTAAAGTTAGGATTAGGGAAAAGTGAGGTAGGATTTTTTTTTGAAATTTTCCCGCATTTTCAGGGAGGAAGAGTGGGAAACCATTTATGGAAAATACACTCTCATTCACCCAAACAATATTCAAACCCCAACCTCCCCAGCACTAGAAAACAAGGCTAAATGAGCTTGACACGTGTCCACAGATGCTTATTTACTGGAATGGGGTTGCATCTCTCTTTAAAAAAAAAAAATAGAAATCCATCCTAGTACACTCAAATAGGACTATAATTTGGATGAACATTGAGGTAAAAAATTGATATCCCTATTAATGAAGTAACATAAATGAAAAAGGAACATCATCTGAAAACATCGATGTTATAGAACCAAAAGATTTGTAATATTTTTCAAACCAATCGAAACTGTGACTGAAGTGTATTTGTAATAAATGATTATGAAACTTATATATCTAATCAAAAAATTATGTTAAAAACTAATAATAACAAATTACTGGTGACCTGGCAGTCTAGGGGTAAGGTGTCAGACTTCTATGCTGGCGGCCGGGGTTCAATCCTCGGTCCCGGCAAAGTTTTATCTGATTACCAAAACCTTCCTTCACCTCTGACAAGACATCTTGTGAATGTGAGGAATGCCAGGCCTCCACCGTGGTTCGGATACACATTAGCGTAAGTGCATATAACCCGAACGGGTAGTAAGACGCGGTGCTAATAATAATAATAATAATAATAATAATAATAATAACAAATTACTATTTTTAAAACAAACACATAGAAATATCGCTGTCTTGGATATCGCTACAAAACATTGATGGTCGAAAATCATCAATGAGGAAAACATCGAACCTTCAACATTTATGTCCAATGTAGGCCTATATCCCTGCTGGAATAGACTATAACCATGTCCCGTTTCCCGTGTCAGGTTGATCCCACCAGTCTATCTCGCTGTAACTGAGCCAACTCTTTAGGTAAAAAACTACACTAATTAATGTAGTAATAGAACTATTGATCGAATTTGCATTTTTTATGAGTATTTTTTTTAGCACCGAATCTACTACCCGTACGGGTTATGCACCTATGTAGACCTACAAATTTACCCTAATGTATGGGCGGGAGAGTGGAAAATAATTTATAATAAACCACGCTCAGTACACCTGATCAGAATTGAGGCACGACCTCACCGCCTTGGCACTCTAATCTATTGTGAGAGTGACGCCTTAAACCATGCAGCCAATGAAGCGGGTATTAATAATTAAAAAGTATTTTCATGTATCAGCAATTCTTGTAAAATTTGTTCGATAATCAAAACCTTAAAGTAAAATATTTATAAATAGAGTAAATTTTTGTAAAATGTTTTAGGTACCTACAAAAAAGAATAAATCCAACGTTTAAACTATTAGCATCCATAGGGGACTGAACATTGGAAGTTGGAACTCAGAAAGGACCCAGCTATTTCTGTCTTTTCTTCCTTTACTTGGGGGAGATAATGACTTATAAATACCTGGATGGCTACCTTCCACACCTCACAAGGGGACAAAGGGGGAGATTTAGGGAATAATTTACACTCAAGGACCCCCTCCTAAACATCTTTTACTCCCTCCCTAGCAGTGTTTACAAAATTTAGGCTCCCGCCTCTTCCCCCTCCCCCCAACCCCTCCCCCAAAATGATATATTTTTCTTCATAGCCTTCAACTTTGAGTTTATCTTGTCATGAAATGGGGTCTTAAGATTGTTAGATTGGTGTGATTTCTACACATCCGGAGTTGGGTGTGCCCTCGGCCATTCGGCTGGTTAGTTCTACCTGCATTATCTGGTAGAAATTCCCTCTACTAGAGGAGTTCAGAAAAGAGGAGTGTATATGTATTTTACATACATATATATATATATATATATATATATATTAAGCCCACCTCCACAAAAAAATCAAGCTATACATATATCGAAAAATACATGAGCCCAGTTTTGAGAGCAACGTTATATAAAAAGTATTGCGAGTTCATTTTAAATTCTCATTTTGATACAAATATGGGGTTAATAAGTTGTCTGTTATATAAATGGGTTCAAAAATTAAGGTTACAGAACTTAAGCACAAAAAAGTTTCATAGTAATGAATCTTCCTTCCCCTACCTTTCCTCTTTTTTTATGTTACAGATGGATACTGAAAGTTTAAGAAACTCTCTCATACAATTGAGCGTGCCGATTCTCGCAATGGATGACGTCACTGACGTTTTCCAGAAAAAATCTAATCCAAAGGTGTGTTTTTTTACAACATAAAAAATGTACTAGAATTTCATGGTATGCCCAAACCTTAGAGCAAGGTGACAGTTCTTTTATGAAATACAAATTTTGACCACGATTTGTTAAATAAATAAATTTAATTTCAAATTAATTTTTGTTAAGTATGACAGATTCTACAAATTTTAAATGTAAAATCTGAAAACAATATTCTGTGTGTACTTTTTTTTCCTCAATGACATTGCATACTTGTGGATTTCTAAGCTATTTTACGAAGTGGGTTGCATCTAAACTTGACACACTTAAATACTCTAAGCATTATCACACTTTTAGACACTAATGTACAATAGAGAAAGAAAGGCAGGAAAATAATTTCAAGCTACTAGGCCTCTTTTATATGTGCTAGTAACATTTTCCCTCTTCCGTTGACGAGTATATACACCCACTCTACCATTTATCTATACATCAATTATAAACAAAATCTGTCATTTTAGAAAATAATTTTAATTAAAAATCTCATCAGTAAACTACCCTTAATTTGAGGGTTAGGTTCAAAACAAAACAAAAAATCCCGAGGTAGATTTCTATAAAATCTAAATATCAAATTTGAACAAAATTCAAAACCCGTTTTGTATCTGTGGCCAGAGGCAAACAGACATGCAGGTGGACTGAATTGAAAAATCCACTTGATTTGACACACATAAAACGTAAATATTTATCATAATCTTCAGGTAGAAAATGTTCACGATTACAATACTTTCTACTGATAAGAGAAAGTGAAATTTTTATTTCAAAAATCGGTCATTATTTAGCTACTATTGAGTGAATGTCTATACGAAAAAAAATTGATTCAATAATTTATATTTTAAAGAACTTACCAGATAGTCTAACAACTTTGAACCAGATCGTTGTAGCAATTGCAAAAATATCTTTATTGGTTGATTAATTAAGGCGATCGCATGCCTTGAAGACCCCGCTCCAAACGCAAAAGCTGAATCCACCCCATTCTGTGCCGAGCATTTTCCCTCCAATTCCCAACCAAACCCAACTCCTTGAGATATCTGGCCACATCATCACTCCATCTCGTTCCAGGACACCCCAGAAGTCTTAGGATACTAGATGTGTCATCCTTGACAGCTTTCTGACTTCTTTCCGGTTGAATTCTGGCTACATACCCTGCTCATATAATCCGGGTTGATTTCATTATTTTTGTATTATATCCAGCTGCCCCATCAACCAATATATTTCTTTCTGTATCCTTCCTCCTCTCTTACTGAACCTTATATTTTTTTATCATGATCTTCCTTTAAAGGCTTTCAGTCTGTTTCTCTCCCTCTTGGTTGTACTCCATGTCTCCAAACCATACAAGACTACCGGACACATAATAGCGTTGTATGTCCTTATCTTTATTCTCGTGGAGATACTTATGGAGAAAAACAAGGTCTCTAGACTGTAGTATCACCAGGATCCAGCCAACATTATTTCGTTCAGCTTCTACTTTATATTATTGTTACATTCATTGAAACAGCAACCCAAATATTTGAATTTCTACACCTTTCTCAGCTTCGTATAAACTGCCTTTACATTAACTTCATTCGTTCTCCTCCTTGACAAAGGCCGTTGATTTGTAACCCAAATATTTTGTCGTTACTCTCTTGCACCATCTCTACCATCATCCTCAGCCATTAGCGTAATGTCTTCGGCAAGCGCCAACCATCTCTGCTTTCCATTCACCATAACACCATTCTAATCCACTCTCCTCTTTATTTCCCGCACTACCTTGTCTAAAATCAAGGTGAATATTACCGATGATATCTCAGCTCCTTGCTTACTCCTGTTTTTATCTCCAACTCCTTTGAAAGCATTCCTCTGTACATTACCTTAGCTTTTGTCGTTCCTGTAACAGCCCCACTTATTTTAGGATCTTAGGAGGTACTATGTAAACACCTTGTACATAATTTGTGAATGCTTTCATACGCTTTGGGAAGTCAGTCATCAGTAAAATAACCTTGAACGAATTTTTACCCCAAAAACCAGTAGGCCTATACAGTGCTATTTATCATTTCAAATACTTCCAAACTTCGAATTTGGAATAAAATCATTTTAGTTATTATAAAAATATTTCAAGTTTTTGAAAAATCTGAAATCAGTAAATTACCCATAAACGAGGTTTTACCCAATTACAAGTAAGCACAGTGATATTTGTCACACCACACAATCCCCAGGTATTTAAAAAAAATATTTAGATCTATTTACGAACTATTTTGAAATTTCAAAAATTTGCCCATCAATAAATCACCCTTCAATGAAATTTCCCCCCCCAAAAACCAATGAAACAAAACTATTTGTTGTGTCAATCAAATGTAAGAGAACTCTGTGAATTCTAAAAATAAGTATTTTATACCTTTAATATTCCTATCAACTAATAACATTTCCTGGCAAATGGTGTATTTATGTTTTGGCCACATAGAAAGGTAGTATTTAGCGGTCTTCCAAGTTTTAATTTGTATGGTAAAAAAAAAAAAGTGACAAACCGTAAGCATGGACCCTAAAGCAAATCCACCATTGATCCTGAAATTTTAGAGCATGTTTATTGGATTTTTGTAATTATATTTAGTCTTCAGGTTTCTTCCACATCAAAAAGATATGATAATAATATTGGTTTGTAATTTTTTCGTTTCAGGAAAATAAGAGTATGTGTATTGAAGTATTCAAATACCTTATGGGACTATCCGATATTTCTCTACCGGTAATTATGTATGGGATGATGAAGAGGTGCAGCAGTTCAGCTGTTTCCGACAACGAGAGGACTAGGATGAACGAAAAGAATGGACAGCTTAAGAAACATCTAAAGGTTGGTCCAAGACAAGGTAACTCGCTTAAGTGGCCGAATGGTCTAAGGCATCACTCTCGTGTAGTACTTTCTAGCTGAAGACGGAGAATTGGGGGTTTGAATCACAGTCGGTTTTACCAAGTGTGTTTTTTCCTATATGTTTTCTCGCTCTCTTTCTATGCAAATGCGTGTATACAACCTCGAAAATACTTCTTTCCTCGTCCTTACTTCATTTGGGTAATTATCATATTATATGCGTATGGTCTGAACAGGTAGTAAGACGCGGCGATAAAAACAAAATTAAAACAGTAAGGCCGATGTTGATGGACAGTTTTGTTGTCGTTTAACCCGCCTCGGTGGCGTAGTTGGCTAACGCGCTAGTCATGTTGAGCTCGACTGCTGAGGACGGGAAGATCGAGGTTTGAATCTCGGTCGGGTGAACTGTTTCCAGCTCCCTCCCTTAAAACTGTTTTCCACTCTCCCTCCACGCAAATGCGGGTTCACTTCCTCTAATTCAATCTTCCCAATTCCTAAGCCATTAGTGTAATTAGTACTTAAAGCGTATAACCCAAACGGGCAGTAAGACGTGGCGCTAAATAATAATAATAAACAATGTTGTCGTTTAGATCCCTGTTCTTCTCGCCTGACTACTCGTCTGCACATGTGGTCAAATAGGTTAAGGTGAGATAAAGTATGAGTTAAGGTATGTTTGTTTTTTTGTAATTTATATAGCAAAAAAAAAACCTCAACAAAAATATTTTTAGTACCATGTCTTACTACCCGTTCGGGTTGCATGCATATATACTAATTAAAATGATGTGCTAGGAATGAGTAAGGGTTAATCTAGAGAAAGTGTTCCCGCATTTGTGCGGAGGAATAGTGAAATATTTTTATGAAAAACACTCACAGTACATTTTACCAGGATTCTATCACTGCTATTCATTTAATTGACAGTCTAGTCTATTGTGATAGTGACGCCTTAGACCATTCATACGCTATGCAATAAATTTTTTTCAGCTTGTTATGTGGCGAGAGAAAGATAATCTGCCTGCCAAATCGTCAGTGCATATTTGCAGGGTGTATGACAGCAAATAGTATTAGTTATATATTCTACGATCATCATGAAAGGACAAAGTTACTCCTCCGCCATTAACTATAACCGGCCTTGTGGTTTGATGGTCAGTGCGCCTGGCTACAAGCCTAGGGGTCCCGGGTTCGATTCTCGGCTGGTACCTTGGGTACTTTCCTCTAAAGGGTAATTATCACAACTGTCACCAAGGTTTGGTTAGTTAAGTTAGGTTTAAGTTAGGTGTAATTGTTTCCACTGGTTCCACACCCTCATGCTCACCATCCCCATCACCTCATCTCACCGGGACATGGAAAAAGCCTTCATGGCAAGGATCTATGATTAGTACATTTGGACGTCCTCTGGACAATGGTATATTAGTACTGGGTAATCTTTCCATAGACTGGACTACGAGTGATGTATCCCAGACGTGTAATATTACTATACCACTAACTATAGTTCTGCATCACTCTCTGTCCAGGAACTGCTGAGTGATAACGCAGTGTTTCTGTACCCCACGACTACACGCTGTGCCCCGTTCCACAAGGAAATGCACCACCGAATCCTCAACATCACGTTCACAATCCCGTGTAACACCCTTGGGCTACCCGCCACCAGCTGTCCTGTCGGACTCAATGACAAGGGACTTCCCGTTGGTATACAGGTGAGCGCTTGACCATGATTATGGCCGAAAAATTAATAATAAATACTCTATTTGACCCCATCATTGCTTATTCCTGTTACATCACCTTCCTCGCCCATCCATATAATTACAAACACTAGCATCTTCTGCACTATATCTGGCAGTTTCATCATATCATATATATCTCTATTTTTTCCTTCTTGTCTACCCCTCTTCTTCTCTTACTAAGCTCTATAATATTATCATAATCTTCCATTAGAACGTCTATAGCTCTCTCTTTCTATATGTGTTTTGCTCCATGTATCTGATCCTCCTAGTACTACCAGGCATACAAGAAATAGCATTGCAAGCTCTCACCTTAGTTATTAGATGCTTCTCATTTAAACAGGTCCTTGAGACTGTAATAACTCCGTGAGGCCACCATTATTCGTTCGTGAAATTCTTCCTTCATGTTTTTTTCCCCATTGAATCATGTACCCAGATATTTGAATTTTTTAAATTTTCTTTAAATTAAGTTCTCCTATTTCAATGTTTTTTAATTCCATATTCTCAACAGGGTCATTACTTATGTCCTACCTTTGTTCTTGTACAGACCAAACTTCTTCTCTAGCTTCTCTACAATTTCTGTTATTTTTATCTCGTTTTCTGCCATGATCGCAATGCCGTCTGCAAACGCATGCAATTTGTGATTCCCATTCATTTTTTTTCCTTTTCATTTCTTCTTTTACATCTATCGCACGACCTTCTCTAGTACGATGCTGAAGAGTACTGGCGATATCGAATCTTTTTGCCTTACTCCAATTTTTATTTCCAATTCATTTGATATCCATTTTTTTACTTTCACCTTCATTTTTCATGTACACGCTCTAATCATCCTTTTTATTTTTGGTGGTATCTTCATTTACTCTAGCACATATAGTACATACTTTCTATGTGGGTGCTAACATATGCGTTGGAAAAATCTACAAAAGTTGTTTAAAAATCTTTATTATATTTCCAACACTTTTATAATATTTGCTTCATTATGAAAATCTGATCAATTGTGCTTCTGTCTGCTCACATCTTGTATTATAGAACGATTTACTCTTCTAGTGGCTTCAGTTTGTTTAACATGTTCAGTGACCGGGTTTTGTATGTCACACTCAACAATGAAATATCCGTGTAGTTGTTACTTTCCATTTTGTTATTCTTCTTAAGTAATGGTATGATAATGGCAATTTCCCATTCTCCAAGTATTTTCTCTTCCTTCCAAATGGCCTTGATCAGCTAATATATTTCTTTGTGTAGTCTTTCCCCTTCTTCCGTTATCATTTTCGCCATAATTTGGTCTTTCCAGATTGCTTTCCAATTCTTAAGCCATTTAATAGCGCTTCTGACATCTTCCACCATCGCATCCACCAGCTACCCTTTATATTCCCCCTCTTCTTCTCTATTCCATTCGAAAATGTCTTCTGGGTCACTAAAGCTTGGCCTATTTTCAAAACACTCCGTCCAGTGTTCTAGGATCTCTCCTTCATCATTTATTAAATTCCCGTGTTTGTCATTAATGGACATCGTGGTTCTTGTCGTCCCAACTTTAATTTCCCTAATCCTTTTAAACATATTTCTACTACTTCCTTTCTCTCGATCTTGTTTTATTTGCTACACTATCTTTTTTCATATGCACTCGTTTTTCCGTTCTTATTACCCTCGCTGTCTATTCTTACTCTGTAGCAAGTTTCTTTATTCCCTACTGGGGTAGTTTGTTCATCCCTTCAAATAGTCGAACTTACTTAATAGTTTGATCAATATTGACAGTGACCTACGACTACAACAATGAATACGATTGCTTGGATGCGCAGGTTGACGCATGCGCAGTAACGTGAACGAGAATCTCGCTTCTGCTGGCAAAAGCTTGAAGGTTTATGGTCTTGTCTCACACGAGATTCCTGAGAGGCATAGTGTCTGCGATACATGTGTATGGCATTACAATTTATTACCTTGATCTAGCATCTATCTAACATGCGAGAGGTCAACCTTGGTTATCTTGGGTGTAAAATACTCGCCTCAGGACCCAATGTTCATGTGTTCAACACTTGTGTGAAAATAAAAGACAAATAATTTTAATAATAAATCAGCATGACTCGGTGTATGGATGTTGTTGAAGCGAAGGGAGTATCCAAGGATAGGGACGTGTGGAGAAAGTTAGTGAGGACGTATTAAGTACGGAGTTGTTGTTTTTTGGAGCTACACGCACAGTTATTATTATTTTTATTATTATCACCGCGTGTTACTACCCGTTCGGTTTATACGCACTTACTCTAATGTGTAATGGTAAGGTGATTGTGAGATGAAATGGAGGACCTAAAGTTTAACGTGGAATCCGAACCACGGTGGAGGCCTGGCAATTCCTCACATTCACAAGATGTCTTGTCAGAGGTGAAGGAAGGGTTTGGTAATCAGAAACATATGCACAGTTAACGGCGTAAATATGTATTAACTATAATAAATATTAAAAAATATATAATTCCAACATAAATATGTATATATATTTTATTTTTTTTTCTAGGTGATAGCAGGTCCGTGCCAAGACCGACTATGCCTGGCACTGGCCAAGGAGATTGAAACAGCTTTCGGTGGTTGGATTCCGCCCCCTGATACTGGATTAGTGAACAAATGAGCATAAATTAAGCATAAGCCAATGAGAATGAAACTATCTACCTCTACAGATTATGTAGTTGTAATATACGGCAGTTAGGGATTAACATTTTCCAGGTCAATTTTTTTATGTGTGAATTTTGCTCAGTGGGTGTATTAAGTAATAGAAGGGACTAGGTTGAGGAATTAGATGTCTAGAATCTAATACATGTATACATAAGCCCACCAAATAGTGGAGATGGAGTACTAGTGGGAGATTAGAAGGGAGGGACAAAAATTGTTAGCCATTTATTAAATCAACCTTAAGATTATTCTAATTAGCTCATTGATGAATGATGATATACTAATCCAAATATAAAATGGCAAAAAGAGATGAACATTTTCTGATAAAAATGTCAACTTATTGAATCCAAAGGGATGTGTTCACTAAGGAGTTGTTTATAATATTTAAGTTTTAATTATTATCTAGTCTAAAGCTAACCCATCGTTAGTCACACAATCAATCACCAAGCGCTGAAGTCGATACGTAAGTGTGAGAATATAACTTGAATCGTTATTGCTTTATTGGAACTAATTTGGTAAAGTTTCAGTTGTTAAATTTCTCCAGAGAAATTAGACTTAAGATAAAAATATAAAACTGGGTATATCTAAGAGTGCATTTATTCCATTTAAATAGGAAGAATTTTCTCAAGGGGGGAGGGGGGGGGGGAACTAGCAAATTTTTTGTTTCGGAAAAAGTTATGTAAAATCTTTCCAAAATGGAAAATTTTCAATTTCACGTCTCTAAACAGAGCAGTCTTTATCAACCTAAAACGTTCCGTGAATATAATCGTAGTTGCAGCTTTACTCGTATTTTATGAACACGCATGAACATCACAATTGGTTATTTTCGCTAAGGATAAATTTTGTTTCTAAGCCGTTCACGATAAAACTTACCTTGGTACATTCGTGTGGCAATAAAACATATATTCTTGAGAGAGTCATTACAGATACAGCCATACATAAATTATAATAACTTGAGTATGACACTAGTTTATTAATTTATTTGTGGTTGTGCTAATTTGTGAAATGTTACTGATTCTAAAAATATTATCAATTCTTTGATGAGGCTAAAACTAGTATAGTAGTTTATTCACACAGGGTATCGTTACGAAAAATTGGTGCAGGAATGATTATCATAGGTGTATGGATAGGAATTATTTGTGAATTCAAGTGTTAGAACCTAGATTTCACTCAAATTGGCCAGGATCTTGACTTGTCTCTTACCTTTCCTTTATATGGTAGAAATAATTTGCCGGATAAGAACTACTACAAAGCATGACGAGGTTTGGCTAATATGATTAAAAGTATCAGAGATTATTTTACTTTTTATAGTAAAATACGATAAAATTTTTTACAAAGAAGTGCTATTTCAAAATAAAATACTAAACGAAAAAAATTTCAAATTATATTATAAAGCATCGATACTAGCATATCATAAGAAAATATTTCATATCTGTAAAATCAAAGTCTGGGATAATTTATTTCTTCGCCATTTTATGAACAGTAACATGTTAATTTAGATGTGCGATTTCAGCTTTTAAAATAAATTTTAAATTAATTTTTAATAAAATGAAGTGTGAAAATATAACTCATATTTTGTAACTCGCCATTAAAATCAGAATTTATAATACAATTGTTTACCAACACGACATGAGTATAACAGATGAGCAACATTTTAACTCGTGCATGCTTAAAAGGTTCATGAGAATATTTTGCCAAGACTTCCATTAAGAAATGTATGCATTGTGTTATGTTAACTTCTTCTCTGTCCCTCAGAGAAAGCAATATTGTGGTCATAAAAAAAATAGAACTAGAGGTTTTGATAAAGATCAACATTTCATGACCCCCTGGAACAGTAAAAGTGATTATTGCGAGATTTTTGAAATTAGATATTTAACCCTATAATAAATGGTAGTTTAATGAAAAGGTAAAAAAAAAAGAAAAAATAGATTTTCTACAAATCCACTCTGAAGATTTTGAGTAAATATTGTATCCAGGCATTGTTTAACACTACAATAATAAAATGGCAATGCTCAGTTTCCCATGAAAATGATTTTGAGGATACTCTACATTAGCGGAAATTTACAATTTTGAACATATATCTACAACTATTTGAGATACAAAATAGATCATCTTTGTAAAGTTATAGTACTCTTAAAATTATAAATCATTTATTTGATATAAATTTTTATAAAACCAATAGTTTTTTAGACTTAATCAAATATATATATAAATATATATGTATATACATATATATATACATACATATAATGTCACACTTTGGTGGAATGTTTCTGCAACAATGTATATTATTTCTCTACACAAATCTTACTAGTTTTAAGAAAACGTTTCTCTTTAAAGATAAAATAGGGAGACATTCTGTGCGGTACATCGTACTAGTGATGATAATAAATCTAATATATTTGTGACTGTTGTAAATAATATGATGTATACAAATATTGACATTTNTTATTATATTTTTACAATAAAATCAAATTATTTAAAACTATTTTCTTTTATATTTATGTATAATTTACCATTTTTTTATTTTGATATATATTCATAAATTATGTAAATTAAGTTTATTAATCGTCAAGGTTTAAAGTTAACAAAACAATTTAATCATTTTAATATTCACATGTGTAAACTGGAATTGTTCTTTTACAACATGTCTTATACAAGATTATCACCAGCTTAATCAATATGAGGGAGAACATAGAATGTAATGTTGGAAAAATTAGGAACGGTCTCTAGACTTTTTGGTCAAAATACGGTACAGTCAAATTTTCATAAGCCTGCCTTACCACCAGAAAAGTTACTTCTGTCACATATGTATAAGTCTGGAGATGGTCTAAAGTTGTCAATTTTAATATATGCTATCAATACTTATAAAATAATACTACTGTGTTAAAATAGTTTTACATCCATTTATGTTCCCAACCTATGGTCTGGGTCAACTTTTTATTCAAGTCATATATTTTTCCATTACCGGCTGGCTAGGCCTGTCTTAGCTTAATATGCATTAATATCTATATTAAGACAAGGGGAGGCACAACAACCAGTATCCGGTCGTTAATCTTATCAATATGAAAGAGTCAACCCATATTTTAAACAATAATAAATTTTCGGCCATGCCAGGAATCGAATTTGGAACCCTTAGCTCAGTGGGCAGACATGTTGCCAACTGAGCTAAGGTGTCAGACTATTAGTATAGTTACCCGCCTCGATGGCGTAGTTGGCTAACGCGCTTGTCGTGTTAAGCTCGACTGCTGAGGACGGGGAGATCGATGTTCGAATCCCGGTCGGGTGAACTGGGGGTGGTTTTTCCTAGAGGGTTTTACACTCTCACTCCACGCAAATGTGGGTTCACTTCCTCTAATTCAACCTTCCCAATTCCTAATCCATTAGAGTAATAAGTACTTAAAGCGTATAACCCGAACGGGTGGTAAGACGCGGTGCTTAAAATATATATATAAGATATATATATATATTAGTATAGTTAGATGCTATACATTTTGGCCATAACATTTATGACCATTTTATGATTTCTGTTGATCATAAATTAATAAATAATAATTAATCTAATTACTATCCACCTCACTAAGCATAGTTAATCTTTGAAGGTAATTATTAAATTACTGATTGTTAGATTTAATAATAGCCCTGTTTAGTTTATTACTGGTGATTGATTTTAAATTTGAAAGTAACATTAAAACAAAAGTTATGGAGGAAGAAATTTTTTTAATATTATTAATGAAACTAATTTTCATACATACAATGTTCATATTCTAAAAATTACTCTAGAAAATCTTAGAAAGAAGTATTTTTCTATAGTATTTATATATTTGCATATGTGTATGCATTTTAAATTTAAAGCTAACGACTAGATGAAATTTATTCAAAATATGCCGATAAAAATATTTTCATACCATATAAAGAGAAATTCACATCAATAAATATATTTTATGGTGCATTGATGTATTGTGGCCATACAAGTATTTTATTATTCCCCTTTTATTAATTATACTCACGAGTTTATTATACATTTAATCATATGTGTAAAACTAACCCCAGGGCACTCGGCAGAGATTTGAACCTCAACCTCAACCAGTCAATTGCAAGCATAACGACTTAGATCACTTCCCCACATATTCGCGTTAGGTTGGTATACAGTAGCTCCACAGCTTCTTTGGTGCTGACTGACAGCTCACAGCTGACTTCTGACAGTCAACATTTAGGTATATACTTAAATTTTTGACTGTCAGAAGTGACAGCTGCTAAACACATGTTTTTGCAGATCATATGGTTCGGTGTAGGGATACATAATTTGGTCTGGTAGCTTTTCAAAGCCATCAGCTGTCAGTTAGCGCCAAAGAAGCCATGAGACTACTGTAGCTAACCTGCAGGCTAACGCCATGGAGTTTTTTTTTTTACATATACAGACTTCATTTTATATTTGTACGTTTAATACCCGGTGTTTTAATGACCAAGCTAAGGGGTAGCAATAAGACGGGTAGTTTATAGAAAATATACCAACATTGTTACTAAGAGAGGAAGGGAAAATTAGAAAACTAGCAAATAATCACCCTTACCACACCCAGTTAGGATTCATACCAAAAGTTGTTCTGTACCTACACGCTATCTAAGCCACAGTGGTTCTAAACCTTCTTTGTGTTCACGGCACCTTTGAATAGGAGATTTTTATTTTTTTGCATACCTTAAAATAATAGCACATTTGTCACACTTTCAAAGCAGATCATTTTTGGCGGACCACTATAAAATAATAGTATTTTGGTGGCACACTTTAAGGGATTGCAAAGAAAAATCCAATTATTAAAAATGAAAGTTTTTGAAATTGATAAAAATATGACTTTTGTTGTTTAAATAGAACTAAGTTATTCAATATTTTATGTTAATGCTGGGGTTTTTTTATTTTGAAATTAAAAAGAAAAGAAAAAGCTATGTATGGTAATTTCTAGCATTAATAATAAAATAACTAGTATTTTTATGAAAAGCTTGAACCAAAATTTGGTCCTTTGAATGTGCCGCGGCACATTGGTTGAGAAACACTGCGAGGCGTCACTCCAGCAATAAATGGGACTTGCGATTACGGGGGGAGATGCTACTAGCGAAGTGGTTCCTACCATTTACTTACTCTACAGTAGCCCCATGACTTCTTTGGTGATGACTGACAGCTCACAGCTGAAAGCTGACGACTTTGAAAAGCTACCACACCAAATTATGTATCCCTACGCCGAACCATATGATCAGCAAAACATTTGTTTAGCAGCTGTCACTTCTGACACTCAAAATTTAGGTATATATATAAATGTTTACTGTCAGAAGTCAGCTGTGAGCTGTCAGTCAGCACCAAGGAAGCCATGGGGCTACTGTATATCAAGGTTCACCATTCTCATTGAGTATTGGAACTACTTTCAACGGGAAACAATAATCACACAACTGATTTAACTCCTTTGACCACGTGGCCACCACTGCGGATACCTAACATGTCACTTATGTCTACGTTAATCATTATTTTCCTGACTGACCTCGTAGTATAGGGGTCAGAGTCCCTGACTGTTCACCTAGAGGACCCGGGTTCGCTGATACCAGGGGGGGGGGGGCTCGAAAGGGGA
>CABEEJ010003202.1:0-16350 GCA_901482245.1 Timema douglasi
TACCCCCTCGAGCGGAATAGTGTTTCAAGACGTCTCAAGGAAACTATCATTTTTTCTAGTTCAGTCTCATTGCCCGTTCGGGTTGTACGCAAGTGGATTGGGGACGAGGAAGTGTTAGCACGCCCGATTGGATCTTACATCATCGGCAGTTCAATCTATTGCGAGATTGATGCCTTTGACCATTCGGCCACCAAATTAGTAACATAATTTCAATCTCTAATAAATAATCTACTAAATAAACCTGCTGTTTGGTCAGGAGGAGATTGTTTACAGCATTTAATGAGAAACTTCAATAAACTGAAAGTAAATGTCTATCAAGCTTGTAAATATAAACAAATTGTGGGCTAATAGTTCGTGCGTGAAAGTGAAATATGAAAACTAGCGTCCTCTATTTAGTAATAAATAATGCTCATAGATATTGTCTTTAAATCACAGGAACGTTTAATATAATATTTGTAATTTTTTGTTCACCGATTACAGCAAAATGCCATAAAAAACTTAAACAAAACTCTGTAGGTTAATTTTATTGCGCAATACCGTTTAATAAAATAAATTCACATATTAGTTTATTTTATAACTACGACCACAATTCAAGTCCAACCGAATAAGTCGAACACTTTTTATGTTTCGAGTGTAACAACCTTAACGCTAATAATGGGGAAATTAAATAGGGAACAGTATTAGTTCTTGGTACAAGTACCGCTCGTCAGATAGCGCGGCTTTGACGTCATGCGCAGCAGCCGTCTGAATCAGTCATTGTGTATTCGTAGTACTATGGGATCTATAGAAAGAAAAATAACTGCCTGTGAAAATATTAGTCAAATAGCCTTAATATTGCGGGAAGCTTTTATTTTATTTGAGGTTGCCTATTTGACGTGCATTTCTGAACCGACTGATTAGATCAGAAAATGAGAATTTCTATGAACGAGAGCGAAATGCCCTACCAATTTTGCAGGAAAAGGTATTTTCACATACCTTCCAGGGTCTTACACGTGCCACAATCGACCTGGGGACCGACGGCTTTGATTCTCCTCCAAAGGAAGTTGTGTTACGGATTCTCATGCTCAATAAAAATTCCTCACTGGGTTTGAACCCATGAACATCGGGTCCTGAGGTGAGCATTTTACCCCAAGACCACCGGGGTCGACTAGCGGGAAGTTCATTAAGCTTTAATATATTTTGATTCTCAAAATTCACCTCATAGTATTTAATTTATATTGTTATCACTGTGGGCTTTCACACTTTTATTTCTAAACAATGCTGGTTTTGTTCTACCTCGCATATGGGCATCTGTGTGTTATCAACTTTAATGGTGTTGCGACTGACGCCAAGTTAAAGGAAAGGCGTACACATAAAAATGGCCAGTCAGCAACTATTTAATCATCACTGCGTGCGGATAGACTCGTATGCATGTGGAACATGGCACAACTTTGAAGTCCCCGCCAGAAAAAGTTGGCCATTGCGCGCACTCCCATACCAATCAATGTGTTTCATCCGAACAACAATACTTATTTAAAAAAAAGTTAGTAGTGCGCGCCAAGCCGAGTCCAAGCTCTTAGAAGATCCAACCCAGAACTCGCGAATTACAGGATTGTCATTGGTCGCAGTCAAATCTCTAATATACATCTTGCTAATTATAAACCTTAAATTAGCAAAGCAGCCGCGGGATGCTCACAAACAATTTGCTATAACAGGGTGTCTACTGGGTCACGAAAAAGTCACTAATTGCAACAAAAAAAGTCACGAAGGTTACGAATTTTTAATATTTTGGTCATAAAGTCACGAAAATAATTTTAGTTTGAATTTCCCGCACATCGTAACAATGCGAATGCTTCAAAGATAGCGTTCACTATCCACTACACGTGATGGCACGCGCCAGTAGGAAGTTGCCTGATTGTTTTGTTTGTGATTCCAACGACAAGGTTAACTTTCGCCATCTTGTATTAAATTTTAATGTGGCGTGCTACTTGTCTCGTGAGGTGTGTGAGTGCATTATGCCGTGTGTGTGTGTCTACAAATAATGGTTTTCGAGTGAACGAATTGGAATTCAGGTTTTGTAGATGATGCGGGAAAATACCAGGACATTTTCCACACAAACCGTTCGTTCCTCTGTGTTGTGGATCTGGATCAAGATGTTAGCGGCAATTATTAATTTTTTACGCTTTCAGTGATCCGACTGCAATTTGAAGGCGGTGTAAAATTTATATTATAATTTCAAATTAACGTTGGCAGCAAATAGCAATAGTTTTCGCAGTGAAATATGGCGTATTTTTTATAAAATATAAACTAATATTATTAGTGTTAATATTTAATCCTTGACGTAATTCATTTAATTTTAAAGACCATTCATTCAAAACAGTTGAAATTAATCAATTTTTAAAATGATTTTCGTTGTCTAATGGGCACATAAAATATTAGGCCTAAATTATTTTTTAATCGTGTGTTGCGAAAAAACCATAATTTTTTTGGGATCATTCAAACATTTTATGTGTGAAGTTTAGGCTAATCTGTTAAAAGATGCCTGGTAAATGTTCGTTCAAAGAGTTTTGGCTGAAAATAAATACTCATAGTGGGTCGTCCTGTTGAAGATGACCAGTGTAAGGCTTATTGTACATTTTATAAATCGAAATTTGATATAAGCCACAGTGGGTTGAATGGAGTGAAAAATTCATGTAAAAGGTAAGAAGCATTTGGAACTAGCCTCTGCCCTAATCCAAGGTGTTTTTTATTATAATATCTAGGCCCGATGTACAATATAATGTTCGACTGTTTACCACGTCTTACTCACCGTTTGGGCTATACGTCTCCGGAGGTATTTTGTGGTCAAAAAAGTCACGAATTTTTGTTCCTCTAACTGAGTAGACACCCTGTTAATACATCTAAATGTTTTATTTAATTAGGTTTAAAAACAAACCGCTTTTCCACAAGTGGTAGTATATCGTATATTGGTCAGGAAGACGACTTGAATTGGTTGTGTGTAATGTTTGATGTCCTAGGTTAAGGACATTCGACATCAAGAATGTATTGCATAATTTTAACAAGCTATAAATAGTGGTTCAATGATTTCAAATCATTACGCGCTGTTCACGCGTTATAAGGGGTCAAACTTACCTTTTTATATTTTTTCCGTACCATTGTTAAGGTAATGTAATTAATGTATTGGGCTGAAATTTAGAATAACTACACATTTATATGAGGTTTACAGTGCTGGATTAAAGTGTGTGGGGGGGGGAAGGGGGTCTACAGGGGCAGCAGCCCAGGGTTCCCACTGGTTCAGGGGCCACGGCTCTTGAGTCAACCTGAACTGTCCCAAGAAACTTCACCAGCTCCTAGCACCCATATAAAGTTGGTAGCCGTTTAAAAAATTTGTATCAGCGGCCAGGCACCCAGGTGCCCAAACCGAGCCCGGTACCAGCGGAAAAGTGTGGGTACCCCCTCTTTTTGTACTTTTGTACTACTTGACTTCAGTGGCAGCGGAACTTTATTTGTTTAGAGGGGCACTTAGCAAATAAAGTTGTTTTTTGAAGGGTTTTGACTCCCAAGTCAAAAGGGGGCATAGGGAGCGTAGCCCGACCAATGTTTGAAAATCTTGTCAGTGATTTTAGAAAATTAAAACTTCTTTATGAAATATTTGGAGTAGTCCTCTACCATAAACCTTTTAAAATTATGATACCTCTTGAAGCTATTTTTAGTGTTTCTCCTCCAGATTTTATCTTTTTAATTTGTTTATCCCTAGGAGCTATTTATAGTGGCTTTCGCCTGGAAATAGGGTGAACGTTAGATAACACCAACAGTAAGAGCTAATGGTTCTTTCCCGGCAAATTATTGAAAATTGGATGGCTTTAGAAGCTTTTTGGAATTGTCTTGGCCTGTATTTTTTTTTAAATTAGGTGAACCTAGAAGCTATGGGCCTCTTTCATAAAATGTTGGAAGTTACTTGTAATAGTCTTCCCCTAAAATAACCCTCCTCCCCAATATGCCACCCCTGCTCAACTCAGGTTTGTAGTCATTTTAACACTTTGTTGTTACTTTAAATGGCACTAATACAACACAGACCTAAACTAACCGTATTCTGTAAAGAAGAAAATATCACAAAATAGTGCATTACGCAAGCTGCCGAGGAATTTTTAGGGTAAGAAAATTGTAATCATACACTTTACTGTTGGGATAGCGAAATAGAACAACAAATAAAAAACAAGAAACCATAATATTTAAAATTTATTCTTAGAAGGGCCCATCAACTAAGGAATACAAAAAAGTAAATAAATTAGTAAAACAAGAAATAGGATAATCAAGAAAAAAATAGTGCCTGGGTTAAAAAGTGCGAAAACATTGACCAACAGCTAGGAGGCTAAAAAAGGTCCGAAGCTTGGAGTACCATCAAATAATTGAAAACTAGCTCTAGCAATAGAGTCAACATACATAGTGTGTCGAATAAAGAGGGGATGAAATATTTCAAAGATATCAATGGAACTTTTCTCAACAAGAGGAAATCCTCGTTGGGGAAAGAATTTATCTAGCCTTATCAGAGGCTGTAAAGGCATTAAAAACGACAGAGCCTATGAGATCACCTGGACCCAGAGGATTATATCTCTAATTGATAAAATGTAGTCTCATAATTTTAGAAAAATGCTCAGATGTCTGTAGCCACGAACCATGTTTAAATGGCGAAGATACCCCAAGAAAATAAAATACTTACTATACAACACCTATTCATAAAAAAAGGACCTGAAGATAATCCCAAAAATTTCCTAGGTAAAGCTGTCATCCCTATGAATCTACCTTCAAATTATGAGGAATTTCGAGGAAGATATCAATAGTCAATCAGACAATCTGATTTTCGAGTAAGTCAGTCCACAATTGACAAGATCTTCACCCTAAAAATTGCTCTTGAAAAACGAATACATAGAAATAGAAAACCCCACATCTAGTATTGATTTGTAAAGGGCATATGACTGTACCGATAACACAACTCGGGAAACAAATGCGAAATCTACAAATAAGGCCTTAACTGATTCAAGATACAGCGTTATATTACAAAGAAAGCAACAAAACAATCAAATTAGGCAACACTTTCTGAGGAGTTTAAAATCTCTAAAGGTCTCAAACAGGGGCTGTTGCTTATCGTCAACACTATTTACAATATATTTATACATACACCTAATAGAATGGACACACACATGTAGACCTGAGGGACTTCAGTGGAAGATGCTAACGCCATAGTTCTCGCTTTGCAGATAATCATATCGGAGCTACTCAAGACGAAGATTACTTGAGCTGTATGATAAGGATTTATTACGAACATGAGCAAATGCGAATATCTTGGGTTCAACTGACACCGGAACCATAAAGGAAGAGGTGGGGGTAGGGGGGAACCAATGGGGAGTAATACTAAATAAACAAGGAAACGGCAATGATGAAATGAACGAAATCAAGGAAAGATTGAATGAAGGCAAGAAAGCCATAGGGGCACTCACTCTGAAATAAGTAAACAAAGAAATACCTATATAAGAGCATCATCCAGAGTATAATAAAGTGAAGAAATGAACTGCTCAAGGCCATTCGATGGGCAAGCCTCTCAAGAAATACTAGAAATTTGTGAGGCTATAATGTTTTGGTAGTGAATTTAACACTTTTTTGGAAGGGATTGAGGGGTTTAGAATTCGGTGGACCGCCAACACAAGACTCTACAAAAACTTATCTTACCGTGTTCTTCCTTCAGCAGGAATTGCGGCTTCTTTTCATCTATCAAGACCTACAATTTACTGTGTGTACATGTATGTATGTGTGAGCTTTGTGACTGCGTGTGTTTGACAGTGGTCCGACGAGCTGCTACGCCAATTCGAATTCTGACCTAGTTCAACGCGGGTTTTTTTCCGTCTTGACATTTTAGCTCATTCGGTAGCGTGTCTTTCTACTGAGCTAAAGGTCCTGAACTCGAATCCCGGCGTGACCGACAAATTAATCACAGGGAATAAAGAGAGTAGAAACTATTGTAAAAGAAAGAAGGAATCAATGTCACTTACAGGGCACTCTCCAGCTTGCAGTTTACTTGAGTGAGTCACTAGTTTAGGTAATCCGACACTTTCTCGACAGGGCTGATATACTGTGTTTTGAAAATCGGTGTTGTTTCTACAGTTGGTACAGTCAAAACAAATTTCATAACCTATATATTTCAACTCTATTTATGAAATGTTATCAGTTCGGTCCCATTATTAAAATTAACAAGTAGAGTTTGGCTAAAAAAAAACAAATTAATTCTAAATAATGGCATTGTTTACTATAAATTGAGATACAATCAGATTATCGGGGTACAAAAAGAAAAGTATTTATATATGATTAAAAATTATCTGTCTTTAACATATTTTAAACATTTTATTCTTTAAATCTCAAATGAACGTCCAGTTATACTAAATTTCAGCCCCATACATGAATTACTTTGCCTTAACAATGGTACGATATGTATATATACACACACACACATACACACATACGGGTCGAATTGAAAACTTTTTTTTTAAGTTTGTTAAAAGCATTAAATGGCAAGTTTGACCCCTTGTAATTTGTGAACTGTGATTTAAAATCATTTACTATCATTTATAACTGGTTAAAATTGTGCTGTAAAATGTTACCTGTTTGTCTGTTGTAACCTCACATTTGTTACATGTGTTGTCTGTTGTAACCTCACATTTGTTACATGTGTTGTCTGTTGTAACCTCACATTTGTTACATGTGTTGTCTGTTGTAACCTCACACAGTTACATGTGTTGTGCTGTAACCTCACACAGTTACATGTGTTGTGCTGTAACCTCACACAGTTACATGTGTTGTGCTGTAACCTCACACAGTTGTTTCATGTGTTGTCTGTTGTAACCTCACACAGTTACATGTGTTGTGTTGTAACCTCACACAGTTACATGTGTTGTCTGTTGTAACCTCACACAGTTACATGTGTTGTGTTGTAACCTCACACAGTTGTTTCATGTGTTGTCTTGGTTTTTATGGAACAATGGTACGCGATTCAATTGAAATGAGATAACAAGTTTGGAAAACTTACAATAATTTCATCTTGCTAAATAATGTTATGCAGACATTGATGTTTGATCACAAATCTCTATATTATGTGATGAGTCCTTCATGAATTACCTTAAAGGTATATACATTTAACTACGCAATATGTACATAACCCTAAAATACTTCTTCGCTGGTGTGTACTAGACTTTTATTTATAATATTCTGAGCTTTTATTAAACTATTAGTGGTCCTGGAAACCTACCCTTCCTGTAGTCACCATTGTTACTGTCTGAGGTGTGAAAAATATCCCTGCCCGAGGTGTGAACAATGTTCCTGCCCGAGGGGTGAACAATGTCTCTGTCTGGCGTGTGAACAATGTCCCTGCCCGAGGTGTGAACAATGTCCCTGCCCGAGGTGTGAAAAATGTCCCTGCCCGAGGTGTGAACAATGTTCCTGCCCGAGGGGTGAACAATGTTCCTGCCCGAGGGGTGAACAATGTCCCTGTCTGGCGTGTGAACAATGTCCCTGCCCGAGGTGTGAACAATGTCCCTGCCTGAGGTGTGAAAAATGTCCCTACCCGAGGTGTGAA
Organism: Timema douglasi; assembly: GCA_901482245.1. Classification (NCBI taxonomy): domain Eukaryota; kingdom Metazoa; phylum Arthropoda; class Insecta; order Phasmatodea; family Timematidae; genus Timema; species Timema douglasi. The sequence continues at coordinate 7,604 of CABEEJ010003202.1, forward strand.
CGATGTCCCTGCCCGAGGTGTGAAAGATGTCCCTGTCTGGCGTGTGAAAGATATTCTTGTCCGGCGTGTGAACGATGCGAAGTGTGGAAAGTGTTTAAATGGACAGAAACTATGCGTTACATTTACGGTGATAGATTGAGCCTGTACCTTGTGTTGTATGTCTTGTAGCAGGTCTGACCAGGCCGCCCATGTACCCATTCACCACCGGCCAGTACCCGTACCCCATGCTCAGTCCGGAGATGTCGCAGGTCGCCGCCTCCTGGTGAGTACCAAAAAGTAGAACATCTAATTTCAACATTCACCTTCAGTTCAGGCTGACCTCGTATTGCATCAGTCAGTAACAAGACACTAATATATCTCCCAGTCTCCCTAGTGTAATATCAGTCCTTAACAAGTCACTAATATCTCTCTCTCTGTCTCTAGTGTAATATCAGTCAGTAACAAGACACTAATATCTCTCCCAGTATCCCTAGTGTAATATCAGTCAGTAACAAGTCACTAATATCTCTCTCTGTCTCTAGTGTAATATCAGTCAGTAACAAGACACTAATATCTCTCCCAGTATCCCTAGTGTAATATCAGTCAGTAACAAGTCACTAATATCTCTCTCTGTCTCTAGTGTAATATCAGTCAGTAACAAGACACTAATATCTCTCCCAGTATCCCTAGTGTAATATCAGTCAGTAACAAGTCACTAATATCTCTCTCTGTCTCTAGTGTAATATCAGTCAGTAACAAGACACTAATATCTCTCCCAGTATCCCTAGTGTAATATCAGTCAGTAACAAGTCACTAATATCTCTCTCTGTCTCTAGTGTAATATCAGTCAGTAACAAGACACTAATATCTCTCCCAGTATCCCTAGTGTAATATCAGTCAGTAACAAGTCACTAATATCTCTCTCTGTCTCTAGTGTAATATCAGTCAGTAACAAGACACTAATATCTCTCCCAGTATCCCTAGTGTAATATCAGTCAGTAACAAGTCACTAATATCTCTCTCTGTCTCTAGTGTAATATCAGTCAGTAACAAGACACTAATATCTCTCCCAGTATCCCTAGTGTAATATCAGTCAGTAACAAGTCACTAATATCTCTCTCTGTCTCTAGTGTAATATCAGTCAGTAACAAGACACTAATATCTCTCCCAGTATCCCTAGTGTAATATCAGTCAGTAACAAGTCACTAATATCTCTCTCTGTCTCTAGTGTAATATCAGTCAGTAACAAGACACTAATATCTCTCCCAGTATCCCTAGTGTAATATCAGTCAGTAACAAGTCACTAATATCTCTCTCTGTCTCTAGTGTAATATCAGTCAGTAACAAGACACTAATATCTCTCCCAGTATCCCTAGTGTAATATCAGTCAGTAACAAGTCACTAATATCTCTCTCTGTCTCTAGTGTAATATCAGTCAGTAACAAGACACTAATATCTCTCCCAGTATCCCTAGTGTAATATCAGTCAGTAACAAGTCACTAATATCTCTCTCTGTCTCTAGTGTAATATCAGTCAGTAACAAGACACTAATATCTCTCCCAGTATCCCTAGTGTAATATCAGTCAGTAACAAGTCACTAATATCTCTCTCTGTCTCTAGTGTAATATCAGTCAGTAACAAGACACTAATATCTCTCCCAGTATCCCTAGTGTAATATCAGTCAGTAACAAGTCACTAATATCTCTCTCTGTCTCTAGTGTAATATCAGTCAGTAACAAGACACTAATATCTCTCCCAGTATCCCTAGTGTAATATCAGTCAGTAACAAGTCACTAATATCTCTCTCTGTCTCTAGTGTAATATCAGTCAGTAACAAGACACTAATATCTCTCCCAGTATCCCTAGTGTAATATCAGTCAGTAACAAGTCACTAATATCTCTCTCTGTCTCTAGTGTAATATCAGTCAGTAACAAGACACTAATATCTCTCCCAGTATCCCTAGTGTAATATCAGTCAGTAACAAGTCACTAATATCTCTCTCTGTCTCTAGTGTAATATCAGTCAGTAACAAGACACTAATATCTCTCCCAGTATCCCTAGTGTAATATCAGTCAGTAACAAGTCACTAATATCTCTCTCTGTCTCTAGTGTAATATCAGTCAGTAACAAGACACTAATATCTCTCCCAGTATCCCTAGTGTAATATCAGTCAGTAACAAGTCACTAATATCTCTCTCTGTCTCTAGTGTAATATCAGTCAGTAACAAGACACTAATATCTCTCCCAGTATCCCTAGTGTAATATCAGTCAGTAACAAGTCACTAATATCTCTCTCTGTCTCTAGTGTAATATCAGTCAGTAACAAGACACTAATATCTCTCCCAGTATCCCTAGTGTAATATCAGTCAGTAACAAGTCACTAATATCTCTCTCTGTCTCTAGTGTAATATCAGTCAGTAACAAGACACTAATATCTCTCCCAGTATCCCTAGTGTAATATCAGTCAGTAACAAGTCACTAATATCTCTCTCTGTCTCTAGTGTAATATCAGTCAGTAACAAGACACTAATATCTCTCCCAGTATCCCTAGTGTAATATCAGTCAGTAACAAGTCACTAATATATCTCCCAGTCTCCCTAGTGTAATATCAGTCATTAACAAGACACTAATATCTCTCTCTGTCTCTAGTGTAATATCAGTCATTTACAAGGCACTAATATCTCTCGCAGTCTGTCTAGTGTAATATCAGTCAGTAACAAGTCACTAATATCTCTCTCTGTCTCTAGTGTAATATCAGTCAGTAACAAGACACTAATATCTCTCTCTGTCTCTAGTGTAATATCAGTCAGTAACAAGTCACTAATATATCTCCCAGTCTCCCTAGTGTAATATCAGTCAGTAACAAGTCACTAATATCTCTCATTTCATTTAGTTACTGTGAACATACCTGTCCGGTATCTCGGCTACTGTAATCATTTGTAGGGGTAAAGTCACGCCATGCTAATAGCAGCTTCATCCAACACGAATCTTTGATAACGAAGCAGAGATAACAGTAATATTACTAATGGTATAAATTTGGCATTAGTGTCTTAAGAGGAGCTTTGGGCCAGGTTGGTAGTTCCTTAGAATGAGTGGTTCAGGAGGACGACTTAAACCAAAAGGGGTCTCACTCAATTCTTGGGATTGCTCTAGATTTTTGGAAGTTTAATTGCAGTGTTGTTTTTTTGAAGTAATACTATAATAGTTCAAGGATGTATGTAGTTCAGTGTAATTCATTCATGTATGATACTGAAATGTGTTTTGTGTTACCTTGCACACACCCAATATATATCTCTACACACACCCTACATGTATCTATTTGCTATGTCATATGTGTCTGGTGTGTTTCAGGCACACCCCAAGCATGTATCCGATCTCTACAGGAGGAGGCTTCCGAACTTCGTACCCCGCCTCGCTCCCCATCACAAGTACAAGTTTACCTAGGTAAGTAGCTAGTCCATCTCTCCCCATCACTAGTACAAGTTTACCTAGGTAAGTAGTTATTCCATCTCTCCCCATCACTAGTACAAGTTTACCTAGGTAAGTAGTTAGTCCATCTCTCCCCATCACTAGTACAAGTTTACCTAGGTAAGTAGTTATTCCATCACTAGTACAAGTTTACCTAGGTAAGTAGTTAGGCCATCGCTCAAAATCACAAATAAATGTTCTTTCCAGGGAGGAATAACATGTTTGTTTCCACAGTGACCAGTACATGTTCCAGAGAGTAATGGCATGTTTGTTTCCACAGCGACCAGTACATGTTCCAGAGAGTAATGCCATGTTTGTTTCCACAGCGACCAGTACATGTTCCAGGAAGTAATGACATGTTTGTTTCCACAGCGATCAGAACATGTTCCAGGAAGTAATGGCATGTTTGTTTCCACAGTGACCAGTACATGTTCCAGAGAGTAATAACATGTTTGTTTCCACAGCGACCAGTACATGTTCCAGGAAGTAATAACATGTTTGTTTCCACAGCGACCAGTACATGTTCCAGGAAGTAATGGCATGTTTGTTTCCACAGCGACCAGTACATGTTCCAGGAAGTAATGACATGTTTGTTTCCACAGCGACCAGTACATGTTCCAGAGAGTAATACATGTTTGTTTCCACAGCGACCAGTACATGTTCCAGAGAGTAATGACATGTTTGTTTCCACAGCGACCAGTACATGTTCCAGAGAGTAATACATGTTTGTTTCCACAGCGACCAGTACATGTTCCAGGAAGTAATGACATGTTTGTTTCCACAGCGACCAGTACATGTTCCAGGGAGGAATAACATGTTTGTTTCCACAGCGACCAGTACATGTTCCAGAGAGTAATACATGTTTGTTTCCACAGCGACCAGTACATGTTCCAGGGAGGAATAACATGTTTGTTTCCACAGCGACCAGTACATGTTCCAGGAAGTAATGACATGTTTGTTTCCACAGCGACCAGTACATGTTCCAGGAAGTAATGACATGTTTGTTTCCACAGCGACTTCTACAGGTTCTCCCCCACGGGCCTTATCCCACCTCATGGTCTGAGTCCACACGGGCACCACCCCTCACACCCTCATTCGCTCGCTTCACACCCTGCAATCGTCACACCCGGGCCCAAACAGGAGCTTGGCGCACACTCCCTCGACCACAACCACAGGTGAGTAGCCCGTTGAGGCAGCTTATTTTCCTCGATCATAAGATCCACAGCAAAGCGTTCTGGGCTATGGTTGTTGTGTTTTTATTCACTGGAGATATTAAACCAATGGCTTTTCCTTTCCTTCACCCAACGACGTCCCCTCCCCCCCCTTCCAACGCCCTGTCCCCCCCCCAACTAACCCCCNCGTGTCCCCCCTCCAACTACCCGTCCGTCCCTCCTTCTAGATGGCAAACTATATCGCGCGATGCATAGTAAAGGAACAAGTTGACCGGAAATAACTCCCCCGCCCCTTGTCAGAGGCTGGTTCCGGCCCTTAGTGCTGATTGGTTGGTGGCTCGTGTCGTCATGACAACCGGAGGCTGGACCGCGGAGAGAGGATCGATGTTGCTCGTGGCAAGACTCCTTGGTTCATGTCCGCAGACTAAGTCGAGTAGGCTAATGTTTATTGAGTGTTCATAACGACACACAGATTGTGTGTGGCCTGGTTTAGAAACACACTATTGTTTTCTTGACACTCCCGTGACAGGTGCCTTGTCACTCCATTGACAGGTGCCTTGAGACACTATTGACTGGTGCCTCGACACTCCATTGACAGGTGCCTTGACACACTATTGACAAGTGCCTTGACACTCCATTGACAAGTGCCTTTACACTCCATTGACAGGTGCCTCGACACTAGTGACAAATGCCTTTACACTCTAGTGACAGGTGCCTTGACACTCCATTGACAAGTGCCTTTACACTCCATTGACAGGTGCCTCGACACTAGTGACAAGTGCCTTTACACTCTAGTGACAGGTGCCTTGACACTCCATTGACAAGTGCCTTTACACTCCATTGACAGGTGCCTCGACACTAGTGACAGGTGCCTTTACACTCTAGTGACAGGTGCCTCGACACTCTAGTGGCAGGTGCCGTGACACTCCATTGACAGGTGCCTTGACACTCCAGTGACAGGTGCCTTGATACTCTAGTGACAGGTGCCTCGACTCTACATTGACATGTGCCTCGACACACTATTGACAGGTGCCTTGACACACTATTGACAGGTGCCTTGACACTCCATTGACAGGTGCCTCGATACACTATTGACAGGTGCCTTGACACTCCATTGACAGGTGCCTCGGCACACTAGTGACAGGCGCCTTGACACTCCATTGACAACTGCTTCTACACTCCAGTGACAGGTGCCTTGATACTCCATTGACAGGTGCCTTGATACTCCAGTGACAGGTGCCTTGGCACTCCATTGACAGGTGCCTTGATACTCCATTGACAGGTGCCTTGACACTCCTGTAACAACTAATATATTCTATAACTAGTTCAAACCTACACAGAGATTAATACATTCACATGTTGAACTAATATTAAAATAAATTATATGGGATGTCTGACATACGATCACAATCATGTGAACAGTCACTGTTTGACTAACATAAAATAACAATCAGATGAGTCACTGGCCTGATTAATAACATAGTATCTCTATAATGTCGGTTAAACTAAATACTACGGCGCCATTCACAACTTAATGCAAAAGTCTAAATTTATTCCCTATGAGCTACACTACTTTTTTTATATAGAGATTGAAGTTTGAATTGTTATATATTCTAATATCAATAAACTTGAGCTTTAACATAAATATAAAATCCTACATAATTTCTACTTGTTGTGTCCCATAAGCTTCACCTCATCTTTAAAAATATGGGCCCTAATTCAAACGGGTGGAAAACTTCGGCACGCTATTGCCTCTGTGAATACTGTACTGTCTTACTGTTGTATAATGTGTGCCTCGCGTGTTACTACCCACCTCCCCCTTCACTGCTGTTAACCCTCAACACATGCAGTTCCTTAACTGCCCTCAACACACCAGCAACCCCCTCCCTACCCTCAGCACACCAGCAACCCCCTCCCTACCCTCAACACACCATCAACCCCCTCACTACCCTCAACACACCAGCAACCCCCTCCCTACCCTCAACACACCAGCAACCCCCTCCCTACCCTCAACACACCAGCAACCCCCTACCTACCCCCTCACTACCCTCAACACCAGCAAACAAACGAGCAAGAGAGTGGAAACAACAACCTGGCTTAAAAAAAATGTAAACGGTGAGGAAGTTTTCCTGTCACAAGTGGAAGAACAATCAGTGCCATTGCAAACTGTGGATTTGTCCAAAACATTGCGCCCCGTTAATTGAGTGATATGCTCGGAACTAAAAAAGCTGCCTATGTACTTCAAACCTATTTGGTACCAAAGAAAGTACATAGCTCCTCCATCTACGATATTTTTTAAAGCAATGGAGGACACTGTTAACACACTTTCTCCATTTCAACAAGTTGAGGTTAAGCCCCAGACATAAATAAATTCATTAGTCTCAAAAATTAAACCGAGCAACCAACCTTTTCGCAAAGCTTATAACAATACTTATGAACTTGTAAGTCCCTCAACACAATTTTCAAGTTTTTTGGGGGGGGATTCGATCCATTCCATTCTCCCGCATCTTCTAGCCGGAGTTCCCGGTACTCCCCCCAAATATTAATACTCTTTACATCTTCTACCCCAAACTTCGGATACACTTCTCACCTCCTTGCTTTGCTCCAACCCCCCAACTCCATTATATTGACTCTGTTCAAGATCATTGTGTTGGCCAGCCTCCAGACTACCAGATACAATGAACTGTTGTTGTCCAATACAAAATCACAATTTGTTCTTTAAAATATTAGTTTTCTATTTGTTTAGTTGCTGGCCTAGAGCATATAATTTAGACTTGTTGTTTGAACCAATGCAGCAGGAAATGATAATATTAAAAATAACGTAAGATGTACTTCCATCAAATATTGTAGTACCGGCTCTCTTGTGAGTTCTTACCCGAGTGTCACCGCCAGTCGCTCCTTCGTGAGGTATACATTTCCTGTTTCCTTACATCTGGTTCAATCGCTTGTAGCAATTCACAGAACTTCTCGACTCATAAGAAAGTATTGACCTTTTTTTTATTGTCTTGTAGCAAGTGGGTGAATAAAGTGCGGTATTTCCTCTCTCTCTCTCTCTCTCTCTCTCTCTCTCTCTCTCGCTGCATTTATGTCCTTGAACCCCAAGTATTTCTGATGGTGCATTGGCAGCCGTGCATAGTGCCTCCTCACCACTGCTGACATCACTCATTATCACCAAATAACTAAAATTGATGTACCCTCTTTGATTGCTGCTTTCTGACCGACTTAAATTGAATTCCAAACTTGTTTACATTCTCCGAGTTCAGATTCTGGCGTGGCAGTTTGGTGCCCACTGTTTTCAGCAGGGTAACTCTTTGCTCTGGGTTCACGTAACTGAGGGGGCTTGCTGGAAAGCTCTGGGACTCATGGTTATGGAGTTATCTATAACTGAGCAGTGCCATTATAACCTTTGCGTGGTAGGTACACACACACACACACACAGCATCCGGCACCTGCAGCAGCTCTACATTGGAACCAATCAGGTGTTCGACTGCAGAGGACGAGGAGATCAAGGTTCAAATCTTGGTCAGGTGAACTGGGGCTGGATTTTCCACACTTCCTCCATGCAAATTCAGGTTCACTTTCTCTAAATCCAACCTTCCCTAGTCATAAGCCATTACCGTAATTAGTACTTAAGCGTGTAACTTGAACTGGTAGTAAGACACGGTGCTAAATAAGTTTGTTGCTGATTTTTTTTAAAATGTGGTTAAAGTATTTATAGGGAAGAGGGAATTAGGTGTAGACGTTAAACACATACATTGTAGTTTTAAAATATTGATTTACACTATAGACAGAATATTTATTTATGTTATACAAGTTTTATAAAATTAACAGATCATGGATGAAATTAGGGTTGACGGAATAGTGGCTTCAGAACTAGAATAACTTGTATATATATTATACCTAAAACAAATTTATATTTACAAAAGGTTACATTTAAATATAGTGTGTGTGTGTGTGTGTGTGTATATATATATAAAAAGGGGGTTCATATAAATAATGCAGGTACATAAATAATTAAGTAGTTGGAAGTTTGCACTAGCACATTAAAACAATTAAAAATTAATATTCCTTAAGCATATTATAAAGAGAAAAAAAGTTTGCATTCATTCGGGGGGGAGGGGGGGGGG
>CABEEJ010003202.1:32806-87965 GCA_901482245.1 Timema douglasi
CCCCCTATTACAACATTAAAGAATACCTACGTGCTTGGCTCACACCGTTTTGAGAGTAGCTCCTGAACCTTAATATACCCATGTACTTTTATCAAATGATGAATATATTAATAGAGGCTATACTTTTATTGTTACGCATTTATCTAAACTCTATAATCGTTGGTCCCCGAACTTGTTGAGTGGCGTACCACACAAACAATTTCCGTATTTTGGAGTGCTACCAAGATAGTGCTGAATATTTAATATTTAGGTACATTTTAATGGCTCCCACGAATATAATGACACAACACTATTTATAGATTAACAGTTTTTATTTATCATTATTTAACATTTCTACTCAATCAATACGGATAATAAGGCACAAGCGTCAAAGATAAAAAACCAACAACTATTTAAATCTATTTTCCTTTTGGTTTGACTGGGTCGTAATATATTTATGGTATTTGATGAGACATTATCTTTTTACAACTTGAATTAGCTGGAATAAATGTACGTACCACGGTTTGGGAACCGCTGCTCTAGCGCGTCCTCTTACTTAGCTAATTGTTTAATTCCCGTTGGTGGACTAATATTTATCATATTTTGATTAATTTACAGCCTCGAGGTAGAACGTGAATGAATAACTATCCATTTGATTTTAAAAATCTAGAGAATCATTATATTATATAATTAATTAGTCACATTTTTTAAAAACAACATAGCAATAGGAATAAAATAATTATGTTTTCATTAAACGCACATTAAAACTGTTTCAACTAACTGGAAAAATAAAGCAGTTTTTTTAAAGTAGTGTGTATTAGAAACTAGCAATCCCACACGGCGTTTACTCGTGATTCTTCTAAAATTTGTTAAAATTAGGCTAACTAAGAAGCTAATTATAAATTTAAAAATCCTGCTTCGTAGTGCAGTCCGTCCACCTATGTTAAAAAGTCAGATCTCTGCGTGCCGTAGTTTTGGCCGGGCATCGCACATAGACAAACACACAGGTATACACTTCCTTCTATTATTATAGATAGGAACAGAGCTTATTCAAACACTTTGAGCCTAAAAGTTCAGGTAGAGGCGGCCCACTGCTTTGTTTGTCATCAGAATACAGAAAACCAATCGACCACAAGAGTGACACACGTCAGAGTGGTGGGGGTATTTCCTCTCCTCAAGCAGGTACTCGGTTCGAGAAGGAAGATAACACCCAACAGGGAATTAGGTCTTCTATTCTGCTGCATATATTAACTATATTGCACATAATAAATAACGTTCCACAATGAAGTATAAGTACTTTTAATTATGAATCAAATAGCCCGGGTTCGATTCTCGTGTCCAGGTGTCATTTTTCGATTTTTAGAACTTTTAATTATGTTTAAAATACTGTTTCTAGTTGGATAAAAAAATTATTAAAATTAATGGTAAAGTATGAGAAAACTTAAGTTTACGTTATGTTAAATGTAAAATATAACAGGTAGTTAAATAAATTTACATTTATTCTACAAGTGTTGGCAACACAAAACCTACATATGATTTTTGGGCTATCATCCAGGTAAAAATCTATCATGAACGGACTCTTTTAACGACATCGACTGAGAAACATAATGACGTCATCAATTTCTGCCAACTCCAAACTTTGGCCTTGAAATGAAATATTCAAAATCGCTCCCGCGCGCCACCCTGTTCAACCCCACATCTGTTTGTGAGAGTGACGGATGTCCGCCATTTACCCAGTGATCCTCTTTGAGAACCAGGTAGTGCAGCGCCCGCTAAACACCTTCTCAAGGTCACACTGGGGTTGCACTTTGTGCAAGCTCGCTTATGCAAATGAACTACAAACATAAAATAAACTCTTATCCCTTATAAGCTAAGATGCGAGGGTGTATTTCATCCTTGGCGAAGCTTAGGTTAGCCCTCCCGCCCGCCACATGGCCTTCATGTTATCATTCCACTTTATTACTAACAAACTAATAATTTTTAGTGTGGAGAGTTGTATTATTTATTTTATAAATACATATTGTTTTAATATACAAAATTTTAAAAAATTTCCAAATTATTAGATCCACTCATTTTACAAAGCAATACTCATAAAGTTGACAGTGCAACTAAAACTTTAGTCTAAAGCTACCAAGAACAACTGATCTACCAACATTATCATAAATAAACTATTTTTTGCAGGAATCTAGAAACAGTTGATTTTTATTTTCGGTTAAAAATGTTGCCTAAACATTGGTCCAAAAGAAATGTCACAAAACGCTCAGGGTTTCCGAAATAAAGCGGCGGTTGTAAAACGTCCTCAATGGGATGAAATTAAAATTGTCACTTTCAAATTTTTCTCGAATCTTCTCCATAGCTCGGTAATTTAGAGGGATCAACTCAAATGATGGTTTATCTATATTTTGATCACTCTCAAGTGTGTGAATTTTAATTTATGATAGTGTAAAATACTTCGCTTGGACAAGGCGTGGTTTTGTTTTATATAAGTGGCTAATTATACATTTTATACGCTTTGAGGCCTGTTGCAAGTGGAAATATGGGGAGTTTAGGAGATCGGCCCAATTTAACAAATGAAATAATTCTTGAAACAAGAAAACATACAGGTAATTACTAACACATGACCTAGAACAGAGGTCTCCAAACTACCACCCACGGCCCACATCCGGCCCGTTTCAAGATTTTATCAAAAGTCAAATGAATTGTTTCTCTTAGTTATTTCTGAACCACACAGTTTATTTGGCATGTCTAGTTCCTGTCTGCACGCGTGCTTCCCCCATGACACCATTCCTTATACCGACAACAGAACGGCTTGACTGTGACAATGTTTAGATAGTTCCAAGTCTCCCGGCAGAGGGTTATCAAAGCAAAGTTCCGAAAGATGTTACCTAATTTAAAAAAAAATAGCTATATTGACTAATTATTATAAATATAATTTATTACATATAAATTGAGTCATTTCGCACATAGAAGAATCAACGTCAATCACTTTTATAAAACACTAAATGGTCTTGGAAAGTGGCGTTTTTTTTACAGACGTGACAGGCCATATGACTTGAATCTAAATTTTCATTTTGAAACAAATTTGATTATGATCTATTTGTGCATGTCAAGGCATTCAGGGCAAAAATAATGTTACTTGAAGAACAGGGTTACTTTGGCCCGCAAAAATGTGTTCCGCATAGCAAAAAGTTTGGAGACCCCTGACCTAGACCAAACTTGTCTATTTCCTATGAGTGTAGTTCAACCAACCTATTGTTTTGTTTTAGTACCTTTGTTTTTACGCTACTGACATAGCTAGACCAATGATAACATTGACTGGTGCACATTCCAGTACGGATAGACTTTAATCCGTGCCCAAGGTCATGTGGTTTGGTGGTTTCAACACTCCCCCGTAGTATTTATCTCCTTTCACCGTGGAGATGTGTCCTTGTTGCCCGTGGTCCTCTAGTGTGCGGACGGACTTGCAGGTGGCAGCATTGCACGGTCAGTAGCATGCACCGCTCCTGCGCATGCGTCATGCTACAATCAATAAATCCGCGCTTTATTTTTTTTGTGCGTAATAATAATTATTAATCCTGTTTAAATAGCGAATAATGACAACATCTTCTTTCTCATAATTATAAAATCGTCTAGAAAATTAATCTTTTTTAATACCATTTAGGTTTATAAAATATTAATAATATTAAGTTGCTTTTGTTTCGACGATACAAATACATCATTATTGACCCGTCAAGAAATGAATCTCCAAGTCGATTATTTTCAATAATATCGAGTTTAGACGATCGTTTATTTCCGGCCATAAACGTGTTAGTCACAATTATTTTAATAACTTATAAATAATGAAAAGGCAACATCGCATTCTTAGTCATTTCTGTTCCCTCGTGTTAACGTCATCAGTTTCCGAGATGCTCGCTATTTCCTGTGTAGACTCTATCGATATTATCGTCGGCAGGTTTTTTTATCCTCCATTTCGACCCCCCACCCTCCCCCTCAAGGTAAAGGCATCCCGACGCCTGATATGTCCGTCCGTCCGCCGACATGTAAACGGGGCCGACAGAATGAACGTAATTGACGGTCTGTCGAAGATAAATATCTCGTTAGTGCTGCACCCTTGCCAAATGTCCGTTGTAGTAATGCCGTGTGGACTATTTTCCCGCCAAAACGGTGGAAGGGGAGGTATAGAGTGGTCTCGCAATGTTTATTACTGAAATGTTGAGCCTCAGTGAAGTAAATAATACTTGAAGGATATTAGTCATGGAGTGACAGTCAGACTTTATTTACAAACTATTATGATATTTATTTTCTTAAAGATTATTATTTATCCTTGTACATGTTTAAGTGTTCCTGATGTAAGACCCAATTGTTGATGGTAGTATGGAGTCCAACACTCCGTGCGAACCACTGAATCTTGTAAAGCACAAGACAAAACCAGTGGCTGTGGTAGCTCCTTCAGCTGTCTTGGAGGCTCCGCCCACCTTCTCAGAGCCCTCTCAAGGGCGACTGTTAAAGATACCTAAAGCATTCTCAAGTGTGGACTCCGCCAAGATAGGAGACCCTCTCCGCCCTGATGGACTCTACTCCATGATCCACAGCCTTGTGGCCTGCGAACACAAATTTCTCACAACCTTGTACGTCAACGGTTTAATGAATGGCTCTTCCCGTCCGCCCCTAGGCTTCCCTCTGCTGCCCGGCTATTCTGGGTCCTTCTTGTCCGACGTATATCGGGGTCAGTTTGGGGTGGCTCCGGTTCTAGGAAACCTACTCACATTTGCAGACACCCAGAGACAGTTGTGGCAGATGGTGGGGTCCCCCGAGAATCAGTTGCAATCCTCTGCCGCACAGATCCCTTGTGCTTCCACCTCTACAGACACCGAGCTTCCCCTGGGCAAGAAGTCGAGGGGAAAACGGTAACAGGATGATCAGGAGGAGCACTTTCTGAGCTCATCGTATCTTAGTTATAAAGATTATGCAAACATATTGTATGTAGACTATTCGGTTGTCCAAAGTTGAGGGCCACAAAACACATCTCTTGCACGGAAATAACGTTTTTGAATGTAAAAAATTGTCCTTTATTCAATGATTTAACTGTACTGTAGCTAAATATTATTTTCAATGTATTTCTAACTTGTCAAAAATCATTATTTTGTTTTCAAAAGTGTACAACTGCAAAGGTTTATTTCATTGTCCTATAATACAGTGCTAAGTAGTATTTAATATTTGCTGTCACCCGGCACAGAATCTTAGCACTCCCCACAGGTTCATACTTCTAATAACATTTTGATTATTCCTTTATCTTTTTGTTTGTTCAAAGGTCATCCTCGATGGACCAAAAAAATTCCACCTCCTCGACCACGGAGGGCTCTAAAAACCAAGATTCGGGACAGACTGGCAATAACCAGGGTAAGTATATGTTTTGGAAACAAACAAATGCATATTTTAATGTAAATTACAGTAAATACATGAATGTGTAAATGTTTGTTTCCAGACAAAAAGAAGCCGCACATCAAGAAACCTCTGAATGCGTTCATGTTGTACATGAAGGAGATGAGGGCGAAAGTTGTTGCGGAATGTACGCTGAAGGAAAGCGCAGCCATCAACCAGATCCTGGGTCGACGGGTGAGTCACCATTGGATGCTTTTAATAATACTGTAGTAGGAATAACTCTTTGTCCACGAGTATCATTGTAGGAGGGCAAGAGTGGACGAGGACTTGAAACTCTCTTTGTAACACTCTGCCTCAAAAGGTCCCACGTGTGATTGATTGTCTTTTAATAATACTGTAGTAGGAATAACTCTTTGTCCACGAGTATCATTGTAGGAGGGCAAAAGTGGACGAGGACTTGAAACTCTCTTTGTAACACTCTGCCTCAAAGGTCCCACGTGTGATTGATTGTCTCATCACAAGTTTTTTGGAGAAAAAATAAAAGGTGGAGTGCTAGTGAGCGTGAGTTTTTTTGCAGTTTTTATAGCACAAACATCTTTTGACCAAAATAAATCTAATATTTCTTCTATAGAAACATAGAGTTTTGTTTTCTGCACATGCTAATATCAACAGTTGTTGAATATCTGCCATGCTCATGACAGATATTCAACAACTGTTGATATTAGCACGTGCAGAAAACAAAACTCTATGTTTCTATAGAAGAAATATTTGATTTATTTTGGTCAAAAGATGTTTGTGCTATAAAAACTGCAAAATTAATGCACTAAACTCGCTTAAAGATGGGTGTCTGTCACGTTGTCATTCACATCCATCTTCATCTCTCTCCTATTCTTCTTTAATGAGTTTCTCGCAGTGGTCCACATGTTAACTCCAGCTAAAACATTAATATGTATCCACACATACTGGCCTCACTTATCAAATAACAAACAATAAGGGAGTAACTGTGGGTGATTGTGGCTTATCAAGGTCATCTATTAGCATGCCACTCTCTTAGGGCAGCAATATTATACAGGAATTGGACCAATGCCAAAATATTAAACACTTTAACATTTCCACACATGTGTGTGGCGAGACTTTCACCTACTTGTGTATACCAAATAACTTTTTAAAGTTAACTCTGCCTCTCAAGTGTAACTTGAGCGAGAGCTTCCTCCCACAGCTTAATCGTCGAACTTCCTGTCGGGGGCCGGTGTGTTTCTTGCACTGCGCCCACACCAGTTCTATAGGGTTGTACTGGCAGTACAAAGATATAGAGGAGGATACTAGACGATAGGATAAGAAAGGAAGGTGGAGAGAGGAACAGGATAGGTTTAGAGAACAGAATTCCACAACAGACTTTTTGTTATCATCGCTATACGACAGCTGATGGAAAGAAGGTACATATTTGGGAAGGACTTGATAATGGTATTTATCGATGCGGAGAAGGATAGCATGGGCAGAAATAAAATTCGGGAAGTGACGGAGGAGACTCTAATGAGAGTAGAGCGAATGTATGAGGAGGATAGCATGAGTTGAGTCATTCAATACTATTTCAACAGAAAATGGTTGCCACACTTTTTTTTCTGTACAGTTGCTTGGAAAATTCAAGACCAATTTTTGTTAAAAAAAAATCCTTACTGGTTAAGGAGGGGGAGGGGGGTGTCTCTAGGCACTCAAAATACCTAGATTTTTGTGACTGAAAGCATTTGCGCAAAGTGCTAGAATTTTTTTGTTTACTGAGAAAATTCGGAAGAAAATCCTGATTAGTTGGGTTTATTTAAGTTTCTAATATACTTTTGAGATTTATTGGGGGTCAAAATGGATAGATGAAATTGGCATTTTTGAGATGTTCGAGTCAAAATTTTAATTCTGGTCCTGGTTGGAGATATGATAATGTTCATCAGGCTCAAACCCTGATCTCACTCTATTGAACTGCACAGTATGAGCTTAGTGCAGTTCTTCAGGAACATGGCCAATATTATAAAGGTAGTCGCGGTAACCATTTTTAACTCTGGATACATTTAGTTTAAACCTTATGAAAAGTTGCTCTACTTCATGTTCTTCCTATACTATAGGGATATCGGAGGGCCACTGATAACAAACATTCAAACACTTTGAGCTCATTCAAAAGTGCCTCCTCATATCCAATTTTTGTATTTTAAGATGAAGCTGGATTGGACTTGTGGCTGAATATTGTTGTAAGTAATTGCCGTTTAAGGCTGTTTATCACATTTGACACAAGTTGTTATTGATTAATGGAAGATATCTTATGGGGAACAAAAATTTTCCTCCTTTATTGCTATTTTGGCCTCTAGAACTTGTGTGCCAAGTTTTTCTTTGAGGGATTCAACGAATCGAATACATCGTCTAATTAGTTTGTTTGCAAAGAAAACTGCGGTATTTCTATGTTACAGGTTTTCAGAGAGCACAAATACTTCTGCTAAAATATCATGTATTCTAGCCAATTCAAGAACTTTCTTGATGATAAGCGCTTCAATAAACCATTGTACAAATATTTCTCTTCATGGATGTTCTACTCAAGTCTTCTTTAGTTTTTGAAAAGTGACTGATTAAAGAACTATCCCCAAACTCTATTGCTGATATTGTTTGGAATGAACTGGTCGTTAATTTGTTGATCAAGCTCCCCAGCAGTCAGCTAATTGGTGTTGATTTTTCGGTGACCTACTGTACAATCTGTACAACTTGTCCATGCATATTTGGAAATGATTAACCTCACCTACCTCGTCTAAAGCCAACTCTAATCATTGGTTCGTGCACTGCCATATTATTATATACAATACAATAACAATTTTTGTGCTACTCCAGAGTCTTTACCCAGCATAACACTGGCACCAACATTTGTAAAAGCCACCAAACGTTCATTGAGATATTCTCTGTCGAACCCGTGTTTGTTCAAGCAGCAGAGCAAACTCTGAAATACTGTCTTAGCTTTTTGATCAACTAATTCAACTAGGTCCAAAAATAAATAGTTGGGATCAGAGTTGACTATGAACTTAGCTTGGTTGACTCATGATTAATAATTGACAGTTTTCTGGACACTTACTTGATTTTTTTTAAGCTCTGAGTTTTCATTTCATTATTATCCCTAAAGCACTGTATCGTAAATTCAAACCGATACAAATATCCGCCCCATTTAGTTGCCGAAGTTCAAGTAAACCAAAGTGATCAGAATAAGGTCATTGGTTTTTCGAAATATAATATGCCGACCTAAATATTGATTTCATTTATTCACGTTGGGCTGCACTCATTGGTTTACGATCAATTTCAATTGATTGTTTTTAGATGTATTGAGAATTTTTTGTGCAATATTGTGTACATTTGACTGTTTGTGTTCAATAATCTTTTTTTCTTAGAGATTCTAGCTGGTTGATCTGTTTGATCCATCAAAATTGACGGTGTATGAGTGCCACTCATTTGAAAAGAAATACGTTATTTTTTTGAGTACCCCTAATTGAGTTACTTCACAGTTTAGCTTACAACCTAGCTTACCATTTTGACAGTCAATCCACAGAAAAACTTATTTTTTTCTTGTCCACGTATTCGGCTACACACATTATGATCCGGTTTCCCTATTATGATTATTTTGGCCAGTATCACTTTCGATTTTCTTCACAAGTACACTGTCACTGTCCCTCATTTACATAGTACCGGCATTATCACTGGTTGAGTTACTGTTTTCTTCATAACTATACTCTCACTGTCCCTCATTTACATGGTACCGGCACTATCACTGGTTGAGTTACTGTTTTCTTCATAACTATACTCTCACTGTCCCTCATTTACATGGCACCGGCATTATCACTGGTTGAGTTACTGTTTTCTTCATAACTATACTCTCACTGTCCCTCATTTACATAGTACCGGCATTATCACTGGTTGAGTTACTGTTTTCTTCATAACTATACTCTCACTGTCCCTCATTTACATGGTACCGGCATTATCACTGGTTGAGTTACTGTTTTCTTCATAATGAAGTTCACCTGAAGCCCTATTACTAGTGACTTAGCTTTTAAACCAGAACTAGTACCAACGGTGACCCGAGGAAATAAAGAGGTTAGTGTTTTCTGTTTGGGGTTATTTTTAACCATATTTACAGTTAATAGTAAAAATCAATTACTTGTTAGAAAAAGAATGACAATCACACACACAACACAACTAACATGACGTGTCACATGGGCTAACCCTATTACTGTCCACTAAAGCCATTACAAACAAGAAGCTGCTCTTGACCTTGAACTAGCCAAATTCCTCCGATGGTGGCCGACCGGGGTTTGTGTTTGCTTGCGTGCATATGTATTTTGTTATGGCTTAAAGGGACACCAAACCATCTATCTATTGAAACTATCATTGATTTGATTAAATTAAAATTATTATTAATTGAAAAGACAAGTTACATGCATCCATATTTAAAGATGAGTCTAATTTCGAGAGAGAATTATATTTTATCCTGATAATTAGCCGAAGCCACTCTACCCTCAAAACCAGTGCCGGAGCACTCCGGCTCCACTACACCCCTGGTTCTAAGATAAATAGCCATACTTGTACAAATCAAGTGTAAAAGTAAGACGAGTGCAGGAGTAGGGGGGGAGGGGGGGGGGTTATATGGGTAATTTCGAAAATATAGACTTTAGCTTAAAAATGGCAAGAAACGATTTCATAAGAAACAAAAACTTTATAGTTTTTTATATGATTGTTTCTATAAATTTGAGATCAGTTACTGAATAGAAATTAATTAACATAGACTGTCATTTAATTCCAGATTTCACATAATTTAAAAAAATGAAGCTACTTAAAAGTGATATGTCTGGCTGGTAATGTAATTTTTCCCCCCTTTCTTTTTGGGTTGCCATAAATTCTTTCTTGATCTTATGTTGTAACATTTGAATACATTCATTGTTCAACCCTCGTTCAATGTTCCCCGTTCTTCCAGTAGCTGTTAACAACTCAACAGAAGCAAAACATTTTCATACCGCACCCAAACTGTTTTTTTTTTATCTTTGAAATGGTGTTGACGGACCTGCTGGATAGAGGAAGTGGACGTTGTTCTTTGACCCCAAGAGCAGGGTCTGTTGAAAGTTTAGTGATATTTAGTTCCCCAAAGTCCTCTGAACCTGAGGTGATGAAGCACTTTACCTGGTATAAGTTTACAGGTACAAATCTATGCTTCTGTCTTGTGTTAGGTAATATCTCTGCATTAGTAAATCACTCCTCCAGCAGCATTTGGCTTAATATACTGTGCCATAGCTAATATTTTGAAGGAGGCGAGGCTGAAAAAAATTAGTTACAATCATTTTACTTGTCATATCTACTTGATGGTTTAGTAACATATTGTTAATCACTGATTTTTATTCACACCACACATCACAGTTATAATGATACATTAAACAATGCATATTTACCAACTCTTCTTCCATTTTAAAACTTATATAGAAACTAAATATCTTTTAAATAATTTAAGCACACAAGTTACACAAAACATTGTCACCAAAAGGTTAAAAATAAATAACAATTTTTGGAAATGTTCAACGTGCTCATATGCGGAAATCACAAGATTACTTATAAAATACTATTGTTAAAAAATATCTCTATTGTTTAATTCACCTGCAATTAATTGTGTTATTTTTGCGTTAAATAGTTCTTACTAAAGGCCTATGCGATCAAACTTTTTTTAAAACCAGGTAGTAAGGCAATTACATGCCTGATAATCTTTTTTCGAATACTAAAATCCCCTTACCCCCTTCTTTTTCCACAAAAACTTCCCAAAGCCCTCTTTGGGCCACACCCCTTTACAAAAGTTAAAATCACAACTTGCTAAGTATAAAAATAATCAAAAAATTAACAAAATATTGCATATAAATTTAATAAAAGTTTGCATTTAGAATTTGGAGATATTTAATATAATAATGTTTATGATATAACTGTTGTTTGTATGCAAACTAAATCTAAACACAAAAACAATTTGACGACTCCTCTGTTGAGACAATCTTCTTCTCAATGTTAATAGTGGTAGCCCTGGAGTAGGGATAGAGGGGTGGGAATCTTAAAGAATTGATAACTTTAAAAAAATATATTTGCAACAAAGTGAGGCGAGTTTCAATGGAGGAAGGGAAATGAATAATATTTTCTCCATGCAAGAATCATTTATGTAAGTTTTATCAGTTTGGGAGTTGTTGTTTTTAACTTATAATAGTATATAAACCTTTGGTATTTATTTTTCTTAACTGTCCAAGAGAACTTTTGAGGAGACTTAGTCTTATATACAACTCTGGCACTACGCCCATGACTCTTATTACTTTCACTAACATACATGAAGGAAATACCCCCAAGGTTTTTTGTGCAAAAAATAAACATCTCACATGATGTTAGTATGGGATTTCCTGCCGCTGTTTGCAGGCCTACATTGAACACTGACCATTTAATCGACCTGCCAATTCCATTGCATGACCCTTACCCTAAAGAGGTTCCCCAAAAAATTTCACTCTGCATCAAAATCAAAGTTTTTTTTATGACAATTTGAAATTTTTATTTTTGTATTACCTAGCAGCTTGATCGGAAAAGTATATAATTTGTGTACAAAAGGTGCCATACTTTTGATCTCTCTTACTCTTAGCAAAGATTTTTGAAAACCATATATTGCCTTGGTGTTATGTTTTGTGCAGTCACTAATCATACAAACACATTTTGATAGCGGAGATTATCGGCTGGGTATTTGTAGTGTAATACAAAAGGATATAAAGTTGCTTGGTCATTTAACCAATGAAAACTTTGGATCTTATCTTGAATCACAAATGAGAAGTTCTCAGAAAAATCCCCTCTAAGCATTCATTAAGTTCTAAAATATTCTTCTTGTGTTGTCTGTGTTTTAGAAATGAAGTAGTGCTTCTTGAGATAAACAAGTTGATCAGTAAATCCTCAATGGGCTTTGTAACAGTTATGAGAGCCGCTGCTTTGTCCGTGGCTACCCACTGCTTGTATGTCCAAGTGCTTACAATGATATTATCTTCCTCATCCACTTGCCCTTTATGCAAATATAGATACACTTCCTCTAAATTCAACCATTCACATTCCTAGCATATTAGCGTATAGCCCGAACAAGCAGTAGAGGGCGTTGCAAAAAAAAAAAAAAACTTGAATGTGTATGAGAATTTATATTTTGAAATTAACATAAAAATGGATTCATATAAGATGATTATATTTATACAACTAAATGCCATCCTCAAAGTGAAATATTAAGTAAAACATTGTCCGAGATTACATGAAACAATGACTTATTTAATTTTCAAATGCTGTCGCTCAAATTACAATCAGTGGTCACTTCCTGCATTTGGTTCACAGCAGTATGGACAGGTCTAATTATATTTATTTACATACATATCTTTCACAGTTCTCGGTCTTTTTTTATTTGATAAAAGATGTTTTCTAATGAATTAGAAACTTTAAAGAGACTCTAATTTTTTTGTTTTTAAGTTTCAACCCAATAAACAAATAACTCAGAAAATGTATCCACTATGTTTTGTAGTGAATTAATTTCTATTTGTCTTTACTACTTTCAAATAGTTTTAATAATTTAAAATAAATGAGTTCTCTCTTACCTGACACCCCCGCCCTTTTCCCATTCTTGTATGTGAGCTAGTCTTTACTTTTACACTATAGGCCGTTCCACTCTCAAATTGAATTACAGGCTCTTATGGACTATTACTATCTCTTTCCAACCCATTGGTCTCTCCATTAGCGCTGTCCTTTTTCTATCAAGCCGAGTTGCCATTTGTATTTTAAATTTGAACGTTGATATTTCTATGAAATAAATATGGCATATTAAAGAACATTCACTTATGCATCTTGTGAAATCAATTTAAACCACCATAGATGTTTTTAAATCATTATTTGTTTTAAAAATATGAAAAGTTTCATGAGGTTCCAAATATATCACATCATAAGTCTCGTTCCAATTGTGTGGAAAAGCCAGTAATTTTATGTTGACAAGGTGGATGAGATGGCGAAGGCAGTGGATCGACAAGTCATTCATTGGCCTCCGTATCATTGCGAACTTAACCCTATAGAGATGGCGTGGGCTCAAGTAAAAACATTTATTAAAATGAACAATGCTAGTTTCAAGGTTAAAGATATGAGGCCTTTAATATCTGCCACGTATGAAAAGGTTTCTGTAGAAAACTCTTTCAATTATATAAATCACGTTAACAAAATTGAAAATGACATATGGAAAGCAGACGAGCTGCAAGAGGATGAGTGGTTTTTAATAATATTAACTTCATAATCTTCATCGTCCCCTGTGTCATCTCCTCCACCCATAAGTCCACCTACTCACTCTCAAAACTTTGAGCTACCTGGGCAACCCTCTAAACACTACTTCACAATTGATGGAGCCGCACCTTTGTGCGGGAACAGTGATGAAGCATAAAGGTAGTTTTGGGGATCTAAACTAATATGGTATTTACTTTACAGAGGTGTTTAGAACTTCCCCCCACCCCCTTTATAATCAACAGTATTTTAATTTATAAAACTATTGCATATTAATTTATTATTATTATTATTGAGTTTTAGCTTTTACTATAGTAAAGATGAATTAGGTAAATGTTTTTAAAAGTGCACACACATTCATATGCAAACAGGGAATATTTTTATATAAACCCATGCACTTGGGAAGACCATCTTTGAAAGGATTCGATCTCCAACTTATTCATCGCAGGTGAGATCTAGCAACTGCGCGCTTCATAAGACCTGTAATGCAGGGTAAGAGTGGAACAGATTTTCTTACACTTGACACCTAGTCAACAGTATTTGACTCTATTTAAGGTAGTTAAAATAAATTACCCATCAAAATGAATGGGAGAACCAAGCCCAAATTTTCCTTTTCCTCCAAAACAGAGAGATCAAATTTTGGAATGATGTTCTTACTAAATAGAAGTCAGTCTTTGTGGTATGAAAATTCAGATTCTATCTTTGTCCCTCACTGGAGGTAGAGATACTCATTAATCGGAATTTTTTCTATCACAAAATCTTGGAAAGACTCAAAACATTTCAATTTCCTCACCTTAGATAATATCTACTGGTACCATGGTTTTTGGGGGTAACTGTGCACATCCCGGTGAAAATATGGCTCTAAATAAATGCAAATTTATGTTATCATCTTTGACCCTCAATAAAATTTCAGAAATATGCTAGAAACCTAAATAAAAATAAATCAAACAGTTAGAATTTTCTTCTAAGTACTGTGGTTTTTGAATTTTTGAATTTTCTCAACTAGGAAAAAGTTTTGGCACTTTGTGCAATTGCTTTCAGTGACAAAAATCAAGGTTGTCCATTTGAAAATGGTCATGTATAGATTGGCCAGAAAACGAGACGTACAGGAATGGCGTCAGGAACGTAATAAGGAAGTGAAATAGTGTGAAATGAAGCACGGCAAAGAGTGAAGTGAGGGTAAAGACAAGGAAGTAAAGTATAAAGTTGGATGGAGTAGAGCTGAGAAAGGTACAGAACGTAAAATATATTGGAACCTTGATTGAGGTGAAAGGTTGAAATTAAGAGGATCTATTGAGAAGAGGATAGCAGGGAGAGTTGTTCTATAGGTGTGTAAGAGAGCTCCTAGGTGAGAAGAGAAGTGCCCTTGAAGTGTAAGCAAGTACTATACATACGAGGGGTGTTCAAAAAGAAACCGAACTTTTGCTATAACATATTTATTGCTCATTGTACAACATTTTAAGCACTGTCACCCTCAAAGTAGTCCCCTCTACTGGCAATACACCGTTCCCAACCTTGCTTCCATTTTTGGAAAGCCTCCTGGAACGCACTTTGTAGTATGGCGCGCAGGTCTCTTGTCGCATTGTCTTGAATCTCCTCTATGGTTTGGAAACTACGTCCCTTCAACGTGGCTTTAAGTTTGGGAAAGAGGAAAAAGTCTGCTGGGGCTAGGTCCGGAGAATACGGTGGATGGGGAACTATGGAAGTGTGATGTTTTGCTAGATAGCTGCGGACAAGGAGCAATGCGTGAGCCGGCGCATTGTCATGATGCAACATCCAAGTCTGGTTTTCCCACAATTCAGGCCTCTTCCTGCGCACAGCATCCCTCAAAATGCGCTAGACCTTGATCTTTAACCGACTCATGCGTGCTTTTTTGGACGAGGAGACCCTTTGCCCACCCACTGCGATGACTACACCTTCGTTTCCATACTGACACGACGCATATCAAGTTTGTCATTCAAAATTTGATGGCATGATCCTACGCTGATGCCCACTTCGTCAGAAACTTATCGAACAGTTAAACATCAATTTCCACGAATCACAACATAAATTTTCTCGACATGGTCGGCATCTGTTGATGTGGAAGATCGTCCAGGCTTGGGATCGTCACTGACCAACATTCTGCCATGTTCAAAACGCTTAAACCACTCATATCACTGCGTTCGACTCATACAGTCCTCCCCGTATGGTTGGCTAAGCGATTGAAATGTCTCTGTAAAAGTTTTGCCAAGTTTGTAGCAAAATTTCACTCACACACGTTGTTCTTCAAGCTCTTTCATTGTCACTTTGGCACTAATCCGACGAACAGCTTGTGCACGTGCTCACTTCAGTGGATGTAACTCGCCAACTAACGGTCAGAGCGAAACGCGGCAAATGGCAGTTTGTTGTCTAAAATCCTGCTACGTGCATTCAGTAGCCACAGCGTGCTCCCTCTTTCGATTGGCGGGCGATTTCAAAAGTTCGGTTTCTTTTTGAACACCCCTCGTAGGGCGTACGTTGTACCCATTGTTGCATATGCAGAAGAAACATGGACAGTGAATATAAGAGAAACTAGGAAAGTGGAGGCCATGGAGAGCATGTTGGCTGTCACGATGAAAAATAGGATTAGGAATGAAGTCATCCGGGAAAGAGTACATGAAGTACATGAAATAGTAGAGGAAGCAAGGCTTAGATGGTATGGTCACGTAATGAGGATGGAAAATAAGAGGATCATGTTCCCATTCTCCTTGTTTTGGTAAATTATCAAATTTACCTGTAGCTCTGTACCTATCAGTAAGCGTAGCAACTACAACTTCCCCATAACTCTTACATATGACCCTGTTAGTGGTTATGTATAAATACTTTTGAATCACACACACATATTTATGAAGTTGGGGGATTAAAAAAGCTATAGAGATGCTAAAAATGGAATAATCTCCTGTAGATGGGATGATTTTTCAATCCTATTAATGTTATTTCCATGGAAACTTATGTTTATTTTGATTCCATATTTAAAATCTTCTATCAATGAATATGTTCAATAACTGACAGACTAAGTCTCTTCCAATGAGGGTACAGAAGCTGCTCACTTGAAACCAAATGAAAATCTCAACCTACTTTTACAGGCTACGCAATTACCATTATCGAAGTATATTTTATATTTTCAGTTTGCATAGTTTGGATGCAAACAGTTCAAGGGCTAATATTTAAAATTATCATAACTTTTCATGTATTAGTATCAAAAATAGTGTACATATTCTAAGTCATGCAGACAATTATTTGCCAAAGTTAAATAAGGTTAATATACTAGATTTTATCACACATTTACATATATTATAGTTTATGTTTAAATGGTTTTTTTAATAGTTTTAGTTACCCTAAACAGCGGCGCAGGAACGTTTTTATTGGGGGGGGGAGGTAAAAATAATTATGTGCTCTTATAGAGGATAACATTTTTGAGATTAATAAAGACCAACAATGCAACAGGTACATTTACTGTTAATCTTCAATCGCATGATAAATCAACTGGATATGGCAAATCTGAATTATTACTCTCCTGCTCTCTTGAAGGCTCTTGCCCAACAGCTCTTGCTCTCTTGAAGGCTCTGGGACGGTCAACTCCTGCTCTCTTGAAGGCTCTTGCCCAACAGCTCTAGCTCTCTTGAAGGCTCTGGGACGGTCAACTCCTGCTCTCTTGAAGGCTCTTGCCCGACAGCTCTTGCTCTCTTGATGGCCCTGGGTTGATAAGCTCTTGCTCTCTTGAAGGCCCTTGGACGTTAGACTGACGATTTTCAACTTTTTCAATGAAATGGTCAAGACTCGGCTGACGGGCAGCATTCTTCCTCTCTCTATAGAGTGCTTTATAGCAAGCCAAAGAACTCAGAATCTCTCTGGCAACTTTGGTGCTTCTATCCATGTTAAGGTCATTCTCTTCAATGATTCTAATTGAACTGTCAATGTGATTACAAACTTCGGCAATTTGTTTTGTTGAAGTTGTTTGATAGGCTCAACATCATAGGGATCTTGCTCTTCATCCTTTATGCTGTTCTCCATTTCTAGAAGATCTTCATTGGTGAGTTCTGTTGAGTGGGATTGGAGCAATTCACCCACATTTGCCTGGTCTACGTCCTCAAATCCAACATCTTGCTATGTCAACAATGTCACGTCATGAATTGGAAGCTTGTGTTCAGGATCAAAATCATTAGAATCAGAAACTTGAGGTCATATACTTTTCCAAACTCCCTTCATACAGGACTGTTTAACTTCTTCCCTTGAATCTCCATTGTTGTCAATACCATCCCCCTAACACCAAACTGTACAGTAAAGATCTGGAATGTGCGCACAGGGTGACTGCAAAATTACAAATGACCATGCATTATATTTATTATTTCTTAATCGTGTTATGGTGAAAACGCGTAAAGTGGTATCACGTATAATGAGGGGTACCTGTATTTAACTGTCCCATTATGCTTTTTTCTCATTTATTTTTGTCATGCCAAACATTAGAATAAATACACACAAAGAAAATTAAGGTAGGCCTATCTTGCACAACAAGATCTTTACATTATCTAAAAGTTTTACTATATTATTTGGGGGGTGGCAGGGTAAAAGTGATACTTTTTACTCCCTCCCCCACCCCAGTTTTTAGGGGGTACCTCCTCCCCCTGTTACTGCACCACTGATCTTAAGCCACATTACCATACAGACGGGATAGGTACAACAAAAATAGCTATTTTAATTATGGTTGGACAGATACTTACTAACAGCAATACTGAGCCTTGACGAGAAAATGCTCCTGATGTTTGTAGCAACACAATCTAAGGTTGAGATAATTCTAGCTATAAACATGTTCATTGTGAGTAACACTGGGGTCTGCACACTACAGCCTTCACACTCTGGAACTGGCTCAAGAAGACTCGCCGACGAGTTCAGTATTATCTTGCTTGAAGATGATCAGATGTAGGTGTTGATGTGGCAGTCCAGGGAAGAAGTACTAACCTCTCTACTCTCAAGATCTCCAAACAAATCCTCTCATTCTAGAGAGAAACAAAGTAGCAAGGACAAAACTTGTGAAACCTTGTATTCCCTACACTCATTAGTGCTCCTTGACTTGTGGTCGCGAGAAAAACTTACATTCTTCTAAAGATATTGTTATTGCTCAATCACTGCCCCATCCATAACACTGATGCTAGTGAAATAGGAACACGATTGTAACTTTCCAACATTAACTATAAATACCTTTAAACCAGTTTCACGCATTTGCACTAATGCTGCTCTAAGCAATCTAAATATTTGGTAGTTTTTTTATGTGGTTTTTGCTCTTCTACATAAAGGAGCTGTAATTTTCAAACTTCTCTTTGCCTAGCAAAACTGAAATGTAACACCTGGAAATGGGAAACTAAAACTATGACTAGCCTAGCATACGATGCTCTTACTGCTGGGCTAACCAGGTCTGTCCCACCGTACATTATGACTAGCCTAGTACATGATGCTCTTACTGCTGGGCTAACCAGGTCTGTCCCACCGTACATTATGACTAGCCTAGTACATGATGCTCTTACTGCTGGGCTAACCAGGTCTGTCCCACCGTACATTATGACTAGCCTAGACACATGATGCTCTTACTGCTGGGCTAACCAGGTCTGTCCCACCGTAAATTAATAATTAATCACTCTATATTTAAAGAACCTAGAAACAGAATGTTTGGCGGAAAATTATACAAGGAATAGAGTATTGTAACATGTTGCAAGCGTGTATGCAGGATTGTAACATAGGAAAGACTCTTTTGGTGTGGGGGGGTTAACATTGAATGAATTGCTCTAAAAGCTACTTAAATGTTGCTGTTTATAAGGCTAACGTGTGCCCACTTGCTTTGTTTACAGTACATATAATATTGTTACGAATTGAACTGACATCTTGATGCTATGAGCTAAAAACAAAATTAAATAATCATACAAGACACAAAACTACTGTGTGTATTTACATAGTCAAATTAGAATAATCAAATAATAAAAACTCTTCGTGTTGTTAATATTGTTTAGGTAACACTTAATTATTAAATTTAAGGGTTAGAAAATAAAAGGATACTAGACGATGATATTTCTTAGTTTTCGGGCATCAACAGTAGTGAGAATATAAGAGATTGTAATCTGGACTTAGTTTTATAAGAGATCAAGTTTCTTGTATTTTGTTGGTTTATTAGTGAACTGTACACTATTTTAATTTGCATTACGCTACCACATCTGACTGTCCTGGTCCACTGCTTGACCAAGAGCTCTCTTTTATTCTTTCACACAGATACAGACAGCTACCACTTCTTCCCCCTAGCGGTGACATCAAAACACTCTTATCACCCAGGGTGCAACACTCCTTTTCTGTCTGATAATATACTGACAGACAGGACAAAGATAAATTCTCTCTGACAACAGATTAGCAGACAGGACAAAGATAGTCTCTCTGACACAACAGATTAGCAGACAGGACAAAGATAAAGTGTATCTGACACAACAGACTAGCAGACAGGGCAAAGATAAAGTGTATCTGACACAACAGACTAGAAGACAGGACAAAGATAAAGTGTATCTGACACAACAGACTAGCAGACAGGGCAAAGATAAAGTGTATCTGACACAACAGATTAGCAGACAGGACAAAGATAAAGTGTATCTGACACAACAGATTAGCAGACAGGACAAAGATAAAGTGTATCTGACACAACAGACTAGCAGACAGGACAAAGATAAAGTGTATCTGACACAACAGACTAGCAGACAGGGCAAAGATAAAGTCTCTCAGACTCAAAGACAAAGTCTCTGACACAAATATAAAGTGTATCTGACACAACAGACTAGAAGACAGGACAAAGACAAAGTCTCTGACACAAAGACAAAGTTTCTCTGACACAAAAACAAAGTGCTTGTTTAGAGAGGAGCTGGTGTCTGAGTAATATTGTCTTCAAGGTATCTTAGGTGAGTGTCCATGTAAAAGTGTTGGTTGGTGGTTGTAGTGGCACTCGCTAACCAGAGAGGAACAGGCCAAGTACTACGAGAAGGCGAGACAGGAGCGACAGTTACACATGCAGCTGTACCCGGGGTGGAGTGCCCGGGACAATTATGGGTACGGGGCCAAGAAGAAGAAGAGAAAGAAAGAACGGTCAACGAGTGATACAGGAGGTACCAACATTTCCGTAGCTGTAGTGCTAGAACAGCAGTCTTTACTCGTTGATAACACAAAAACATCTTAACTCTTGAGACTTGCCCAGTCCCATTACTTGGGGGTGGACAACGTTGCGAGCAGTGACAGAACTCAAACAGCTGACTTTGATGATACCTCTCAAACTGGCAGAGCTCACATTCATCACTAGAACAAAATCTGCACTTTATTTTTAACTCCTTTGGCACATCTCAAAGTCATGCTCGTTGCTAGTTTTCAAGTCACCTCGTATTGCACAATAAAAATATTGTTTTTTAACGCTTGGTTAGTATTTTGTTTTTGTGCGTCGCATTGGGAGTGTTTTGTTGCACCAGTACAATTTTTTTCTATGCAGAATAGGTTTTCTAATTATTTTATCTCGAAAAGTGCATTTTGCCCCATAAATTAAAAAATACAAGCCGGTTGTAGCAAATTTTTTTCTGAGATGTGCTGATCGAGATAAATTTCTCACTTCCCAATTTATAAACAATACAAAGCGTATCTTTTAGCTGTTCTTCTAGCACGACGGCTCGAGAAAGTTTGGCATCCTCTCTTCTTTTTTTCAAAATTGTACTATTTATTTTTCTGTAAATCTACTTCTTGACCAGTTAACTGACTGACTGTTAATTGGATGTTTTGGTTGTTTGCTAGTGGCATGCCCTTGGGCGTGAGGAACAAGCAAAGTATTATGAACTCGCTAGACGCGAGCGACAGCTTCACATGCAGTTGTACCCCGATTGGTCGTCTCGAGCTAATTCTTCCCGTGGCAAGAAGAGGAAACGCAAGCAAGAGACTAATGACGGAGGTACTTTATTTCAACAATCCCTCCCCCACACTTTTCTATCGGTCATGGATTGGGGCTAAGGAAACCTATTCTGCCTAGTAAATATTGTTTTTTTTTAAATCCGACTGTAATTGCACAAAGATGGTGGTGGAGCATTAATTTAACAATATTGAAATACACCTTTTGTCATATATTTCTGCATTGCTTATGACTTTGAATGTGTCATTTACAATCCAATTAATATGTTGCATGGATCAAGTATATTGTATGCTATGTAAGAAATCTCACAGCATGCTAATAATATCTTGAATTTAAATTGTTTATTTGTAACTTTAATGGGAAAATAGAGAAAAATAGAAAAGAAAAACGCAATTGAGATTTTTTTTTTAAAGTAAGTCACCACAGCAATAAAAACAGTGGCAAACTCTCTGGGCTATTAAATAAATTGCTCAATCTAAATTGAATAAATTTATTCTACATTTTTATTATTTATTTACACATTATTAGGTTATAGCTGTCTAGAATGTGTTTATGTGCCGCTTGCTATTCCACGATCACCTGAGCCCTTGATGAGACCTATCATAAGATTTGTTTCACTGGTGTACAAACCCGAAGGTAAGGAGATCCATTCTCTAATCACTTTACATTTTTCTTTAACATCATCAAGGATAAAGATACGTGATCCTGGATTAACTCGCCAATCAACCACTTGCTGAGATTCACTTTTTTTAAATAAATCCCTCTACATGTGTGAGGTTGGAATGAAGGTTTGCATGCTCAGAATAGCGACATACTGTAGAAAAGTGGCACTCAACCTCTTTTTTTTTGTTCGCGTCTACCCAGGTAAAATTTCTCTTCAAATCTGTACTCTCAAAGTTGTTGGTGCATAATGCAAGCTATAGGCCCTAGATATTCTTTCATTTACATCTAAAATAATGTATCAATGTTTAAAAAAAATGTATCCGTATGTAGCCTACACCCTTAGATATCTTGGCTTACTCCAGGTAGAATATCACTGCCGTAGAAAAGTGGTCTTGCATGCACTTATTTCCTGTTGAACTCATTAATTTTCATGAGGACTCAAAATATATCTTTTCTATACCGGTGGTTTTAACTCTCCTGGTTCCTGTGTTATTGCTGCATGTGTAATTGAACTATATCTGTTTTCTCTACCGGTGGTTTTAACTCTCCTGGTTCCTGTGTTATTGCTGCATGTGTAATTGAACTATATCTGTTTTCTCTACCGGTGGTTTTAACTCTCCTGGTTCCTGTGTTATTGCTGCATGTGTAATTGAACTATATCTGTTTTCTAATACCGGTGGTTTTCACTCTCCTGGTTCCTGTGTTATTGCTGCATGTGTAATTGAACTGGATCTGGGTGTTTTTAGGGTTATCCAGAAAGTAAGTTCCATTAGGCTATTAAAAAAAAGACAATAAATTATATTTTAAAATCTAAATATCCATCAAACTCTCTACAAACCTCATCCTATTTTTCAACATAGTCTCCACCATTATTCAGGCGCTTATTGAAGCATGGCACACTCTTTGTATACCACTGTCATAGAAATCAGCTGCCTGCGTCATTGGCCGTTTTGCAACTTCATTTTGCAGTTCATCATCGGCATCAACACTCTGTGTACTTATCAAAACCTAGGAAGAGATGGAAGTCAGGGTCACAGGGTGGGTGATTCAATTGTTATCACACAAATGATGTGATGAGATTTTGCGGGACAGCTCCACAGTGTGGCCTAGCATTATCATGGAGCAAAATAATTCCGGAAGTCAACATCTCAGATGCGCCTTTTGTTTTGGATGCCATGTTATAGTTTTTTCAATGTTTCACAATAAACAGCAGAATTTATGGTCGTGCCTTGGGGCAAGGATTCCACCAAAAGAATACCATGTCTGTCTCAGAATATAGCACACATGATTTTTCTTGTTGAGATCAGCTTCTTAAATTTTCTTTGCTGTCAGCGAGGTGGTGTGTTTCCACTGTAACAACTCTTGTTTAGTTTCAGGTGTGATATGTGACACCCAAGTCACCGTATGGCTCAACATTTCATCACCTAT
This sequence comes from Timema douglasi, assembly GCA_901482245.1. Taxonomy (NCBI): domain Eukaryota; kingdom Metazoa; phylum Arthropoda; class Insecta; order Phasmatodea; family Timematidae; genus Timema; species Timema douglasi. The sequence goes on from CABEEJ010003202.1 coordinate 56,511, forward strand.
CTTCTTCATATCAGTTCAGAAATGTCGAAGCATTTCCACTTTGTGAGCTTCCTATGCACTTGATGTGTACACAGTTTTCAATAATTCATATGATCAGTACAGATGCAGTACAGATCGTGAAATTTTAGGAAACTCTTAAGGAGAGTGCAGAAATTGTTAAAAGTCAGTTCATACTTTTGTTGATTCCACTACACCAAGTCATCATTCACCAAAGATGGTCGTCAACTTCGAGCTTCAATGTGCATGTTCGTTCTCTCATACTTTATCTGAACCATGATATCACTCATCACATTTTCACTGTACATGTCACAAATCCCTAAATAACGACCGTAAATATAAACACTTCAATGTAATGGTGTCTCTGGCTTGCCACTGAATGAAGGAAGACCTTGCGCGTACACAAATTGGCATCTGTCGAGATGCACGAGATGTATGCTCAAACAGAACTTACTTTCCAGATAACCTACGCATCTACCGGTAGTTTGTACACTGCTTGTTCCTGTGTTATTGCTGCAACCTACGCATCTACCGGTAGTTTGTACACCTTGTTCCTGTGTTATTGCTGCGACCTACGCATCTACCGGTAGTTTGTACACTCCTTGTTGCTGTGTTATTGCTGCAACCTACGCATCTACCGGTAGTTTGTACACCTTGTTCCTGTGTTATTGCTGCAACCTACACATCTACCGGTAGTTTGTACACTCCTTGTTCCTGTGTTATTGCTGCAACCTACACATCTACCGGTAGTTTGTACACCTTGTTCCTGTGTTATTGCTGCAACCTACGCATCTACCGGTAGTTTGTACACTCCTTGTTGCTGTGTTATTGCTGCAACCTACGCATCTACCGGTAGTTTGTACACTCCTTGTTCCTGTGTTATTGCTGCATGAGTAATTTAACTGATTTGTTTTCTATACCTGTGGTTTGTACTCTCCTGGTTCCTAGATGGCATTTGTTTCTTACTGCTTTGTATTTGCCTCAAGGCATCTTTTATATTTCTAGGAATATGCACATAATGAATTAAATAATAACACTAATGTTTATTACTAACTATGAATTATAATTATTAGTAAAGCGGCTGGTAGCCAAGTTAACTTTATATTTTTTGTTTAGTTTATCTATATAGCCAAGTTGATTATATTATTTAATATGTTGATAAAAAGCTTAATGTCCTATATTTACATTTTATTATTAATTCAAGTTTGTTCACATTGACCTGATAAAATATGTAAAAAGGCTGCATTACCTTAACATTAAAAACTCCCCCGTATGTAAATATCCACAATTAAGACAGAAGTTGATTGAAGTAATCAATAATTTGCTAATAGTACACAATCTAATGAACACAAAACTTTGTATATTTTTATTTCGATAAAATAAATTTAATCAGCCCATTAAATTAATGCAATTTGATTAATTTAGAATGTAATATTTTTACCAATAAATGGGACAGAATAATATTTCTGTGTACATGCTATAATCTATTTTAATAGGTTTTTGCAACAATAACAAATTGATATTTTGATTTATGGTTCAAAATTAATTTTTATCCACTTGCTGATAACTAAATATGCCATAATTCTAACGAACCAATGTATTTCACATGTTGCCCAGTTCAAACATTGTTTATTGGTGTCACTTGAACTGAGGTACAGTCACACTAACCAGTCCAAAAGCCAGTCCAAACACTCGCTAAGATCTCACAGCTTTAACTGAGGAACAGTCACACTAACCAGTCCAAATACTTGCTAAGATCTCACAGCTTGAACTGAGGAATAGTCACACTAACCAGTCCAAACACTCGCTAAGAATCTCACAGCTTGAACTGAGGAACAGTCACACTAACCAGTCCAAAAGCCAGTCCAAACACTTGCTAAGATCTCACAGCTTGAACTGAGGAATAGTCACACTAACCGGTCCAAACACTTTCTAAGATCTCACAATTTGAACTGAGGAACAGTCACACTAACCGGTCCAAACACTTGCTAAGATCTCACAGCTTGAACTGAGGAACAGTCACACTAACCGGATCCAAACACTTTCTAAGATCTCACAGCTTGAACTGAGATGGCCTATGAAAGTGGTGTTGTTACAGGCTGTGTCATGGTGTGTTGCAGGGAACAGCATGAAAAAATGTCGAGCCAGGTATGGACTGGACCAGCAGAATCAGTGGTGCAAACCTTGCAGGTGAGACACACACTTGAGGGGGGCCTTATTCTAATCTTTGCTTGAACTTGTTGAGGTTTAGAAAGTTAGCTCTTTAGGGGGAAAAAATATGTCAAATAAACAAAATCCTGTTTTAGTTTGAAAGATACTGCCAAGACTACAAGACATGATTAGACGAATGGTTGACTTTAAAACCTCCAATATTTTTAATAGATCGGGTACTTATGGGTTATTCATCAATAGACCAAGCACCATTTTTAAAAAAAATGCCGATATTGATGCCATCTTGTTGCCAAAGGTTGAAACTACATGAAAAAACAATATCAGTTTCTCTCTCGGTTGCTTATAGCTTGATAAATTAGTATAGACTAACCACCTTTTCTCTATGGCTGCTTTTTCGTTATTCATCAAAAGACCAAGTCCCCACAGTTTGTGTTTGTACTCTCAGTGCTACTTCCAGAGTGTTACATCAATAGACCACGTACCACCTGCTTGTCACAGTCTAGTGATAAAGTTTGTGGAGTATTATATTTTATATTTGTTTAAAAAAAAATCTTTCTTTCTGTGATATATATTGTGCATCATTGTTATAAGTTTTTTGAAAAGGCATATTGTTGTTAAAATTTTAAAATGTTCAGTAGAAGTAGAAAGATTTTAGAGTTATTTAAGAAGAAAGAAAATCCAGTTAATGTCGAAAGTGTGGTCACGCCTTTTGAGGTTAGTTTTCCATTGATTAAAACTTTTTGTTTACAACAATAATTATATTTAGATTAGAAACTATTATTATACATTATCATATAGCATTAATTTATTACTATTGAGTATCTTAATATAGCTACTAAACTTAAGGGGTGTATTTAGTAAAAATTGTTTTCTTTGTTTTTGGCAAATATGATTTCTAAAATAATATGAAACCATACATGTGATGATGTTCCTTAAAATATCGTAGCTATTTATACTGTACCAACAAGTGTATTGCAGATTTACTAATATAAACGTTATAATATAACATCTAGGCTAATTTCAATTTGAACATACATTGTTGTAATCTTATCTTTATAGTTAAGATTAAGACTAATACAGTAAATATTTTAGTAATTTGATGCATTGTTGTAATTTAACCTTGGTATACAACTAATTTGTTGTACTCATATTGCAATTATCATTAGTATTATAACATAATAAACTCACACAATACAACTACAACTAACAAATCTCTTGCTATTCATAAAATCACAAGTATAAAATATAGGCTTATTGTTTGACAATATTACGGATTATTCTACCTTGAAAATTCTAAAATATTTTTTACACTATTTAATGACTTCTTAACATGTTATGGGCCTTATTAAAAAAAACTTGTAAAGGATTTATTTAAATTGTAAGATTATTCTAGCTTGGATAGCTTTATTGCCTGTCTATAGTATTTTTATAATTATTTGAACATTGTGCAAAAATGGTAATAACACATTATTATATCATGAGGTAAAGTTAAGGGTGTGAGGAAATCAATATGTATATAAGTCGAAAGAGGATGGGAAACTATTAAAGTGAAAACCACTCTAATCATGATCTCTTTGGCACAGACGCCCTTAACCACGCGACAAGCTATGCAAGTTTATCCAGATTTTAGGTGATGTTTTACATAAGTTTGGATTAAAAATACTGGAATAAATTTGTTAATAATGTATTGTATAGGCCTAGATTATTTTAAATTAAGTAGATTAACAGATATATTTTATATATGTCACACAATATATTTGCCTATCTAAGTGCAGCTTTATTGTTTTTTCACAGGATGGAAATTACAGTGGGCACCCATTATTAAATGATGGTTTGAGTTTGTTTTCTGAATCACATCGTGATTCGTTGGTGGAATCTTCTACACCACATACGTTGAGCTTTGTACAACTACAATCAGGCATCATGAGTTTGGTGGATACGTTAAGGGTATTTCTGATCTGCAGCCAATATTTCCAGACAAACAGCTACACACTGTTCCATCATCAACAAACTCAATAATTAATAAAGGCTATGAACTGGATATGCCCGATAAATTAGGAATCGAGAGGACAAAATATCATCCTCTTAGTGAGAAACAGGATGCTTTATCTGAATACTCAATTACAGAGTGTGCTGAGATTCAAACAGTTCTCTCGGTTGAAGACGCTCACTTGGACAGATTTCTTGATGACATATGCTGACCCCCAGACAGCTTCCATGATAGCAGATTTTGACCTTCAGACAGCTATGGTAGAAGATGCTGACCTTCAAACCGTTTAACCTTCCCTAGGAAAATCAAGGTCAACTGAAAGACCTAAGAAAGGCCTTAAGTGCAAAATTATTTATCAGTCAAGAGAGTCTAGGAAGAAATTTGGTCAAACAAAAAGAGCACATAAATCAGCGAGAGAAAGGTGTGCAGCACAGAGAGTTCAGAGATCTTAACTGTAAATGCAGGTGTAATGAAAAATTAAGCGTGATGGAGAGAGAAAGGTAGTTTAAAAATTTTTGGAATTTGGACTCATATGAGGCAAAGGCATTGTATAAGAGCAGTATGGTGACTGTAAATCCAATTGTTAGGAAAAGGAAGAAAGATTCTGATAGAAAAAATTATTCTAGATTATATCGTTTGGGTACTTTAGAGGTGTGCAAATCAATTTTTTCACAAACTTTGAGAATTTTATCATGCAGAGTTGATGCAAATCTTAAAAAGACTAAACACTTGGAAACGATAGTTATTAAAGACAACAGGGGAAGTACCGGAAGACGAAACAAAATAACATCACAGCAAGAACGTCAAATTGTGGACCACATTAACAAGTATCTCAGATACAAATCACATTATTCGCGATCCAAGACTGAAAAGGAATATTTGCCCTATGACACCACCCTTCCAGTAATGTATGCTATGTATAAAGAGGAGTACAGTAAGCCTGTTTCGTTTTCAACATACAAAAAAGTATTTTACAGCAAGTTTTAACTTGAAAAGAAAACCACTAAAGAATGACACCTGCAACATGTGTGATTCGTTAGCGGCACAAAAAAACAAGTGCTAAAGGTGATATCAAAGCTGAGCTTGAAGAAAAGTATATAAGACACCAGGATGAAGCAAAATTTGCATAAGATTTGAGGAAAGCTAAAGAAATCCCTGGTCTAGAAGTACTCACCTTTTATATGCAGAAGACCCTGCCTCTTCCCAAAATTTTGACCAACATTGTGTTCTACAAGCGAGTTCTCTGGCTTTATAACTGTGGTGTCCATTCTGGGTCCAGCGGAAAGAATTTTTGTTACCTTTGGCTTGAAGGAGAGGCGGGTAGAGGCGCACAAGAAATAGGTTTATGCCTAAAAAAAACATGTTGAAATCAATTTAGGAGAAGAAACGGAGGAGTTGATTGTTTGGTCTGACTTGTGCGGAGGTCAAAACCGAAATATAAAAATGATCCTGGTTTTAAAAGCTATAATGGAGCTACATAGCTCTTTTAAGGAAATAACTATTCGTTTTCTCATCTCTGGACACCATTTTTTGCTCAACGATTCAGTATTTGGAGACATAGAATGTGCCTTGAAACTTCAACAGAGCATGTACACGCCTGATGACTATATCAACGTTATGTTAGGCTGTAGGAAAAAAACTACTCATTGTCATTAGAATGGAAAACATTGACTTTGTAGGAACAACTAACATCACAAACAGAAAGAAAGACCTAAAAACAACCCAGTAAATTGGCTAAAAACTCGTAAAATTGTGTTGTTGAGCGAGAACCCATTCAACATTTACATGAGCAGCACCTTCAGTGGGGACGGGCAACAAGTAAGCTTACTTAAGAAACAATTAGGCTGCCCATCCTTTAGCAGTCATAACGTTTGCCCAAACTTTGAGCAGCTCTGGCCAGATGGAAAACCAATCTCAATTCCATAGCTAAACGACATCAAGAGTATTTTGCACCTAATACCTTCAGATGCTAAGAGGTTCTATCAGAATATCTCATCTAAAGAAGGAATTGAGGACGACATAGACGGATATGATGGTGCACTTGATTTTGTTGTTGAAGAAGAAAGCTAGGCATTAATTTAGCCTAAACATATTTTCAAAAATTATTTACATAACTTTTTTCACTGTTTGTATTGCGCCTTATTTTAATTTAATTTAAATTAAATTGAATAAATAAATGTCTTAAGCAAAACTCAATATTATATTGTTATTGACTTATTGTTTATTCCTATCTATTGTTTATAGATTTGCAATAACAGACTAAATGACAAAATGGCAGTTGGTTTGATTATACATAGCTAAATCTCACAATGGTGTCAAAAGCAATAGCAGACTAAGCACCAAAAATCAATATATCTCCTTATCTACTTAAATATTTAAATGTTTGTTACCTAGGAATTAAAATTAAGTTATTTTAAAAAAATATATGGAAAAAACTTATTAATATACATTATAACAATTTTTTTTCTTAGAATGTTGCTAAAAGCTCATTTACCCAAATGTATGTTGGTGGTTCTTGGTCTGTTGATGCATAACGTGGTCCAATTGATCATTCATAGATCCTTGTATAAAAAATCCAAAGCTACTGTTCTGATTTTTAAAAATATATAGTTGTGTCTTAATGCTTGCTCAGGTTATAAACATTTATGATAACTAGATAACTACTCTAATAGGGTCGGTTACAAGGACACTCGTGTGGGTTTTCTAAGTGGGGAGGGGGGGGGATTGGAATCCCACCTGCTGAGCGTGTGGCCCCCTTGAGAGAAAATTTCTGGAACCTAGCCATGTGGGAGGGAATTTTAAAACATCTGACCATAATGCTGACCTAATTATGTGTTTCAAGAGCCAGTTCTTACATAAAAAAGTTTCTGAAAAATAAAATTTAGTTGCACATTGAAAAAAACAAACATTTTTCACAAGTTGATTGAAAATAACAAAATTAAAAGAAAGATGTTGAAAAGGGGGTAGAAGAATATCTCCATCTTTTATCTCTGTTAACTCGGATATTTATGATTCAAAGTTGTTGGTAGAAAATTGCAGCCAAATCACAAACACACAATTTTATTTTTTCACTAGGAAAAAAAATTAAATATTGCAGTGTTAAGGGAGGTTGGAGCCCCCATTATTGCCCATTTAATGGGTAGGGATGAGGAAGGAAATATTTTAGAGGTAATCTACCTGCACTTGCTTGGAAGGAGAATGGGAAACCATTTTAAAAAAACTACCCCCAATATACTTGACTGGATTTGAACCTCAATCTCGATGTCATGATTAGGCCAATCTAACACTAGACTGATACCTTAGACCATTGGCCACTGAAGTGGGTCTCTTCTGATTCAGGACATATTAGGTTGGTATCTTTGAAACATGATTACAAATACACATGTGTGGGTAGTTTAACAGATATATTTACTGACTAGTGAATACTACAGTCGAGATAACTATCATTTGAAAGAAAGACACTACATGAAGATATTTATCAAGATTATTATCATGGAAGCAATATATAACCAGGATAAAACTGTACCAACATATATCAAGAAGATAACTGTACTAATATATTACAAGGAGATAACAATTGCACCAATAATAACTAAAGGGGCCAAAATATGGCAAGACATGTTTTTATGAACTTATGCTTAGAAACTTAAAATGGATATTAAAACAAATTTAGAGTTCATTGTAGTAATTTTGAATTTATAAATACAAGCACAAAATAAAACTAGATTGACTATTTTTGCTAAATTGATTGTTTGAACTAGGGGTGGTCGGGCAACAAATATTTATATCGGGCGGGCATTTCATTTGGCAAACAACTTTGTCATAGGTTTATTAAATTTCAAAATAAACATCAATAGGCCTCTTTTGCGGATTCACGGTAATTTCTGTAGAAATACTGCTACAGCTTGCCTGCGAGTTTAGTTCAGTTATAGGCTCATCAACCATTTCTTCATCGGACATATTAGCTTCTTATTCACTTAGATTTGTATAAATGTAAAATAACACTATTGATACATTTACAAACAAAATTATGTAACTAAAATACAAATATTTAAATTTTAAACACGTGGAGTACAATAAAAAAGTTTAAAAAATCAAATTTAAATTGAATGTTATTTATTGTTTACCATTTAATAAATAGTATTTATTTAATTTATCGAATAATTTATAATTTATTAACTACACAACTGCAAATAAATATTTAAAAAAAATTGAAAGGTTACAGTATGCACAAAACTTGAAACATACATAAATTGAAATCAAAAAGGTGTTTATTCAAAGCAAAATGGTCGTTTTATATTTAATGTTCATTTATACTTTTCTATTTATATCTTAACAAATCTTGCTAATAATAATAAATTAAAGAAATCTAAAGAAAGCTAATTTAAATTAAGTTTTCGCAAGCAAAGGGTCTAAAAATCTCAATGTGAAAATATTGAATTTGTTATGTTGTTGGAATTGACAGAGAAAATTAAATCATAAGAATCTTGATTTAGCTATGTTGTAGACTTGTAACCTGTGAGAAATGTAATCGTAGTTTTGTTGAAAGCAAACATAGTAATCTACGAATTAATAAAAAGTAATATCTTTGTTTAGTATTAGTTGAATTGAAATAATTCTACTATGAATATCAGTTCAACACTATTTTTTTCAAAGTTTAAATTAGAGGTTAGCGCTATCATGGTATTATATACTTACCAAGTTCTTGAGATGCCCAATTTAGTGCCCGACCACCACTAGTTTGAACATTTCAATAACAAAAACCAAGTTCCCTCAACCTCGTAAGTTTATGGTACTCATACGAAGAACAATGGTAAAATATGTGTTTGAACTGGATATTAAAACAGCCATATTGTGACCAAATACCTACAGAAGGAAGAAGGAACACTATGAGAAAGTCATAGGATTTTTTTTAACCTTCTATATTTGATTTGCTAGGTATTTAAAAATCTACCTGTGACTACTCCCTTAGTCTGGATTTAGAGGGAGTGGGGAATAATTAGTTTTCTCCCTCTTTATGAGGACAGAAAGGATGCTTTCTTCTGTACACCTCTAGCCATTGTAAACAAGTTTTCATTACCTGAAGAGCTGTACATTGCACAGTGCTGATATCTTTGTAAGAATCAGCGGAAGCTCAGACTTTAACACGCCCTAAATTCTAGAAATGAAAGCTACCCCTTCAATGCCCATAATTTACAAATATATAATCATCCACTCTGCTTAATTATTTACACCTTTATTAAAAATATTAAATTAACAATAAATTACTGGTTTGCTAAATAGTAAATATTGGGTCTAAATAAACCACAGTAAGCAATTTTTAATTGGTTATAACAGAAACAGAAAGGTTTGATCTTGATTAAAAATTAAATTTACTCAACTAATAGCAGTTCATAGACATCATCAAATGTTTCCAGCCGGTGGCCGGGTCAGTTTAGTAAAATGCCTCCATCCTCGCCCCGTCCACCATTATTCTCCTCTCCCTCACACACTCGCTGTTACTTGCTCCTCCCATCTCTACTATCTGTTACTTGCTCCTCCCATCTCTCTACTATCTGTTACTTGCTCCTCTCATCTCTTTACTATCTGTTACTTGCTCCTCCCATCTCTACTATCTGTTACTTGCTCCTCCCATCTCTCTACTATCTGTTACTTGCTCCTCCCATCTCTCTACTATCTGTTACTTGCTCCATCTCATCTCTCTACTATCTGTTACATCCTCCTCCCATCTCTCTACTATCTGTTACTTGCTCCTCTCATCTCTCTACTATCTGTTACATCCTCCTCCCATCTCTCTACTATCTCTTGTGCCCCAACATTTTCCTCGAATAACTTCATTCCTAATCTTGTCTCTCCTCGTGACAGCTAACAAACACACTCTCCATGGGCTCCACTTTGCAAGACTAGTCTAGTCACTGTCATATGTTTATGACAATAGGTACAAAGTATGCCCTATACAGCTCTTCAAGGGCGGGTCTTACACAACTAGAACACCCCCGCCCCTACTGCCCTCCTCTATACCTCCATCCTTAACATCTATCACGCTTCCAAGATACTTTATGTTCTGTACTTTTCTCATCTCTACTCCATCCAACTGTATATCTGTACAAATCCTTGTCATCACCACCACTTCACACTTTGCCGTGATAGATTTCATCCCACTCTCTTTCACTTCCTCACTCCATTCCTGTACTTCCTCTTCCTCCATACCATCAAGTCATTGGTAATAGGCTACATCTGAAATGTGGTATGGCAGGGTGTCTACAGATACTGGAAATATACTTTATTTTAATTTTTGATACTGGCATTTTAAATCAGATACTGGAAAAATATTCAGCCTTTTTAAATTGAGTAAAATGTTGGATTAATCATTTTAGACCCCTGATATTATTTGGACTACTGATAGTTCTATTTTGACAACCCCTCTGGTCTCTCTTGTTTGACACACAATTAGATGACCTTGCAGTGGGGATGGTTGCCTCACTTGCTGACTTTTCTATTCTCAGTCTATACTAAGCCCTCCCTCTACCCTCACCTTTACATACTAGAGAAAGAAACAATTAACTATTTTGCTTACATTCGCAGCCATCCCCCACCACTTACCCCCTCCCCCCAAACTTTTTTCCTGCAGCAACTATTATGCGTGATGAGTTACTATTAACTGCTCAAGTTCATACACTACTTTAAACTATTGTGTACCTGTCTGACCTTGACATTCCAGTGGCACAGTACAATATTTGTTGTGTTCGGCACTTCATCACACCTCTCTCACTACACCCACCTCTTGTTACCCCTGCCTCCCCCCAAATCTGCACAAAGGAAAACTACTGTTCCTAAGCTTGACCTGGTGTGAGTATGCTGTAGATCCCATGTGTTTATCTCATGACCTTTGTGTTTAAGAAGAAATGAAGTAAACTGAGGAAAAATCTATTTGAAAGATTGGCTGGACAGTTCAGTGTTTAAAGATTGGCTGTGGTTACAAAAAGTGGATTGTGATTAAAGTAAAGGCTATTGTTCTTTGTGGAAAACTAACTTTGATATAAGTAACATGGGAATATCTTCAATCCGAGCTCATGCCAAGGGAAAGAAGCATGTTGACAATGAGAGCTGCTAGTGGGAGCAAAGAATATTGGACTGGTCCCTACGCCAGTGTCATCTGTAGGCCTACACGAAGATGTACATTTTAGTGCTAATGACCATGAAGTAGTTATGAAACCTGAAACTAGACATGGATGTTATATTCAGAGCTTCCTTGTCAAAGATGAAGTTTCTCATTCTGAAATATTGTGAGCTATTAATCAAGTAATGACACATTCTTCTGCTTGTAGTGATCTTTTTAAAGTAATGTTTTCCTTTAGTGATATTGCCCAGAAATTTCAAATGTATAAAGATAAACTTGGATATGTCATCGTGTATGGACTAGGTCCTTTTTTCAAAAGCGAGCTTGTGAATATGGCTAAGCAATGCTTATTTTATTGTATTTCATTTGATGAGAGCATAAACACAGTGGCTCAGAAGACCCAGATGGATGTTGTTCGCTTCTGGAGGGAAAATGAAATTCATACAAGATATTTAACATCTTGCTTTTTATGTCTTGCAACAGCTCAAGATGTATTAATGAACTTTATATCTGCACTGAAAGACGAGGGATTGGATCTTAAAAAAATGCTTCAAGTTTTCATGGCTGGACCAAATGTAAACCTCAAATTTTTAAGTGATTTCAAAAGTTACTTGAAGGTAGATTCCCCACAAGATCCTGAGTTACTGGAATTTGGAACTTGTTCTTTACACATTGTCTGTGGTGCTTACAAAACAGCACATGCTAACTCTAGTTGGATTATTAACCAGTTTTTGTGCTCACTATATTATTTATTTAAAGATTTTCTAACAAGACATGCAGACAATCAAAGAATAACAGGATCATCTCTTACCGATGAGGTTTTGTTCTATTAGATGGGTAGAAAACTCGACGGTGTTAGAGAGAGAAATATCAATGCTGTCATATTCAAAACAGTATTTTTATTGTAACAAGCATCCTCCCAAATATGATAATTTTCAAATATTAAGCAATTTTGTGAAGGATGAACTTCTGACATCAAAGTTGGGATTCATGTTGTCAGTTTCACTTGAGTTGGAGCAATGTCTCACCGAATATCAGAGCAATCAACCTCTATTGCCATTTATGTTCGCAGATCTAAATAAACTACTTGAACACTTGATGAACAGAATTGTAAAATGTGATGTAATGAATTCATCAAGATACTTCAGTTCAGAGGAGATTGTCAAAAATTCCTAGTTGATCTTTGCAACAAACTCTTACATAAGTGTCCTCTCTTCTACAAATTGTCAAGGGTGCTAGTTGTCTCTCTCCTACAAATTGTCAAGGGTGCTAGTTGTCTCTCTCCTACAAATGGTCAAGGGTGCTAGTTGTCTCTCTCCTACAAATTGTCAAGGGTGCTAGTTGTCTCTCTCTACAAGTTGTCAAGGGTGGCTAGTTGTCTCTCTCCCACAGTCATGCTCAGTCCATCTGTGAGGACCTATAGGATGACTTGTGTATTAGAGCTCCTACTAGACAAGAAACAACTATCTAGCCTGCAAGCTGATGTTTTAAACAGAGACTACTTGGACTTTGTATCAAAGCAAGAAGTTATTGACTACCTTAAACAATTCACTTCAAGTGGTGACCAGCTTGAGAAGTTACTTCGTGAATATTTTTCTAGAGTAAGTGCATTTCAGGAACTACAATATTTCGCTAAAAAAATTCTTCTTCTCTTCCATAGTAATGCAGCTGTTGAGCGAAGTTTCTCTATGAATAAAGAATGTCTGGTCGAAAACCTACATGAGGACAGCCTTATAATGTGTAACTTTTGTCTACATTCTAAAAAAAAAATTAGTTTTATCATTTTAATTTTTAATAATTTTAGGTAATCATCTTTATTTCCAAGTAATTATTATTAACATGATATTTGTTGAGTTTTTTAAAAAAACTGAAGAGTCTGTATTTTTACCACTATAAATTTATTAAACAAAAGTCATATCAAAAATATGACTTGTGGAAAGTATCGACTGTCAAGGGGTGGTGGGGATAATATAATATAATAGTTAGTTTTTGTGGTAGAGTAAACTCCCTGGCTGTAATCATTCTCTAAAGTTGTGCTATCAAGACTGATTACTTGTAACCTACCTCTAAAGTTCTATGAGGGAGGTGAAATGACCCACCAATTTTGCCAGGAGAGGTATTTTCATTTTACATGCCACATGTAACTGACAGCTTTACTTCCCCTCTGAAGGATGTTGAGCTATGATTTTTTCTCGAACAAGATAAAATCTTTGGCTTCTGTCGGGTTCGAACCCACAAACATCGGGTCCTGAGGCGAGCACTTTACCCCAAGACCACCGAGGTAGACGGTGGTATAGGTCATTCAAACAATATAATTGTGTGTGTATTAAAGATGGGTCGGATCCACCTATTTGCAAATCTGATACCTCATTTTGTCATCAAATCCCTAATTAAAATTTGAATTCTAGAAAATATTGTTAGCAGAAGTGTTTAACTTTCCCAATAACTAGGATTTTTTCCTTTACGTCTGATTTTGTTTACATTAAATGGTAAATTAATGATCTGGGATTTGGTTGTTAGGTTTTCCCTATCATTATTTTGGTTTTAATTGCAAACTATATAACTATATTAATACCTTTAAAAAATAACTCAAACTTAGTACCTATTTAAAAAAATTATTATGATTTGGGTCTTGAATCCATGAATATTCCTTGTAGGTTCTAGGGTCCCATCCTTAGTATATACTAGAATATATGTGTCAATACACTTGATTCTTGATGTGACAGACCTAAGCCTACCCCAACTCCCAAACCTTAATTAAACTATATGATGTGTTATCACCAATATAACCTTCATTTCCAACACTTGGATTGGTCATTTGATGCTCTGGTACTTCTTGACTTCAATTATAATTCCTTCAAAATGGGGGGTTAAAATATTTGTTTCCCATAATCAACAAACACTTTTTGTAAGGTATATCTTAGATTTATATTAGGCCTATATTTAGAGTTATATGAATCTTTGAAAACTTAGACTTTGCTTCAACAATAAAACACATTGCCAGCTAAAATAACCATTTATGTTTAGTTCTTGTTATTTTGTACTGTTGTACATAACAAATTATGTTAGGGGAGGGGCAGCATCGTTTTTATTGTAAACTCATAGTAACCATTCAAATTGTTCGTTGATGCCCCTTCCTAAATATTAAAATCAACACCTTGATTTCATTTGGGGATTTATTAGTTATATTTTTATGACAATTTTAATTTGTGTTTAAGGTGCTTTATTATTGTAATCAATATACTTTTTGGGATTTTTTTTACATCTGATACCAAAACATTTTTGTTTTATTTCTCATAAATGTTTTTACCATTTTATATCAACGAAAATGTAACTACAATGCAACTAGTATAAGTCGATTGAAAATTGAAATATAAACACTAATACATCAACGCCATCACAGACTAAACTTAATTGCAATATAGGTGACCTGGCGGTCTAGGGGTAAGGTGTTAGACTTCTATGCTTGTGGCCGGGGTTCAATCCTCGGTCCCGGTAAAGATTTATCTGATTACCAAACCCTTCCTTCACCTCTGACAAGACATCTTGTGAATGTGGGGAATGCCAGGCCTCCACCGTGGTTCGGATTCCACGTTAAACTGTAGGTCCTCCATTTCATCTCACATTCACCCTACCATTACACATTAGCGTAAGTGCGTATAACCCGAACGGGTAGTAAGGCGCGGTGCTGCTAATAATAATAANAAACTGTAGGTCCTCCATTTCATCTCACATTCACCCTACCATTACACATTAGCGTAAGTGCGTATAACCCGAACGGGTAGTAAGGCGCGGTGCTGCTAATAATAATAATAATAATAATAATAATAATAATAATTGCAATATAGACTCGTCAATAACACCACAGCCCAAACAACTTTGCAATATAAAAACCAACACATCAACACCATCACAGCTAGGGCTTGGCGACACATTGTGGAAAACCAGTTAGTATTTACATCAATATACTGATGTGTTTTGTATTTGTCTACTGTGATATAGCATGAATGACAATTTATTGTGGTAGACATTGCATCTTTATAGTGAATTACAAGGGTCTAGGATAATTCTCTTCTAAAGCCATTTCCATCTAGTGAAGGTGTGGACAAAAATTAAACCAGGGACATGCACGCAATTGAGATGAGATAAAATAAAATCCCATACTCATTTATTTATTCCTACTATAGTTGAACACTTGCAAATAACCATGCAAATGCAAATTACTCACATTTTCTGAATTTTTTTCAGCAGTTAAGCAGGTTTTTCTGTACACAGTTTACACTCTTGGTTGCCTGACTTTCCACAAACACTTTAGCCTGATAAATCACACTAAGCATATCCAACTCATTCTTTTATAGGGAAAATTGCTGCAGTTCCTGTAAGCTTTTGACAGCATCTTTGTAAATCCTCACTCTGCACTTTTCTTCTTCCAACACAATGCAATTTTTTCTTCTTCTTTTTCCTTGTCTTTCTTCCAACTTTCTCTAAAATTCTCAACTAAGGCATCGATATCCATTATGTTTGGTTTGTTTTGCACGCCTATGTATAAGTTGATGCAGTCCTTAGCATTGCAGTTATTGATGGCAGCTTCATTCACGCACTTTTGTAAGTCCTGATTATCATTGTCATTGTCATTACAGCACTAGCAGTTACTTCACCCTTAGAAAATCATGTTTTTTTCAAAAACACTTTGTCACAGTTTCTGGTAACAACTTGTTTACAGCTTGACCTATCCAAATAACTGTATCTAGAACCGAGACGTTTCTTGTAAGTTCAGAGGCAGATGATATAGAATTCAAATTGACGATCAAAGATTGCATTAATAATTTATGATAATGCACTTTAACATCCTGAATGGCACCCTAACACATTGGTTGAGAAAGTTTTGTGGTGCTTGGAGGGAACCAGCGAGTCACACATTGGAAAGTTAGATGTGGGGGTGATATGTTGCATTATTTGAAAACAACACATGCCTGTTTTGCTTTTTAATCTTGTCACTAAAAGATTTTAACCATTCCCCCATGATATGTGATGTCATCCACGCCTTTTTGTTGGATCTCCTCTCAACGGAATGTTTCCTTATGTTCATGTTTCTGTAGCATCGTGGCTTTACTGCCTTACAGATAACTAAGGGTTTCTCCATTTCACTTGACATAAAACTACATAGAAAATCATTCATTATTTCTTTGCTAATTTTTCACCTTTCAAACACAGAGATTTATTCAGTAGCGGCAGAAGAACAGTCCAGTCGTGTCACCATTCGCTGTGTTTTAAGGTTCATAACCCTTGGTTATTGAGAGCAATTTAGCAACCCAATGGTTTCACTATTTGCATCACTCGATTCACCACAAAGTTCTTAAAAAACTTTCTGGTGCATTTTGCGAAAACTCGCCAACCACCTGTTAGATGGTTTGAATTCTCTTCCCCAGTTTTTTAGCGACCTTTTTAGCATATTTCTGGACCATAGGACCCAGAACGCATTGATTGTTTTTTTACCTTGACACTGACAAACAACTCCCACACTATTTCTATGATGTCTTCATTTGCAGTTTTCTTAAGTTCTTTTTTATATTTCCATTAGCACAGTTTTCCCACAGCTTCAAAATTTCCATTTTGTTCTTTAAAATCTTGTACACTTGAGTTTCACCAATGTTAACATCTTTATGATGTACTTAACAAACAATTTATCTCTCTTACTCCACATGGATCACTTTCACTCAAGCACAACTCTTGTCTTTGAAACCATACTGACAACTGTCAGACTAAAGTAAAAAATATAGACATTGAGTTAAATTTCAGGAAGGGACAAACAATTGAATTTCAATACAGGTAGTGCTGTAGTTAAAAGCTGAATTCCAAAGGTGATTGACAAGTCATTAGTATGAAAACTGGGAAGAGCAGAGAAAATAATCAAAAGGCAACTGCACTACAAAATTATGTAATCAGATAACAATAGGACTACTAAGGAGAAAGGAAATATACCTGACCTCACATTTCAACTCCTCTTAAAATAAAGAGAGAGTTAAAGAAAACAAAATTCTCCAAAATGTATAGGATGCCCAAAATTTATCTAAACGATGCACTCCAAATTGTTGGGAATTTTCCTTACAAAGGCTTATTTTGAATTCCGTTTCCGCGTTAGACAGTTTCTGTTTAATACAGGGAATTTAACATCATGTTTTTCAGCCCTAAAGTCACGAGACCGGAAAATAGTTCCTTTTAATAAAGGGTCCGTTTAAAGTTGGTTTCACTGTACTATGTTGTATCATCTACCACTAAATATATTGTATATATAATATTATAATACATATTTTATATATATAAAAAAGTAAAACCTCTTTTCACTTTATTAGTTAGCTGTATTATATTTGAAAGATGGTACAGGAAAGACGGATAGAAACATAAAAGGGGCAAACATAATATGACTTTTACAATGAAAAGAATTTCCACTTTACATTGCTGCCACTGGACAAAGAGTTTAAAGTGTGGTGCCACAGCCACTGGACTGGACTTTACTTGACATGGAGTCCAGTGTGATTTTCCATGCAATGTTTATGTATTGTCTAGGCGCCACTGCAACCAGACTCTGACTTGACATACTCTGCCGACCGGAGTCAGGTCGTGTAGGACCCAATCGGAAAACTAACTTGAGTCTGTTTCCCCCACCACTCGTAACAACACTATCCCCAGCACGTGAGCAGTTGTTTACATACCATATGTCTTATCATTTTCACATGTGAAATTTTATTTAAAGTATTTACAATTCTATTTTAAGTGTCTTATTCTTATTAAAAATAAGTTTTTCCATCCACCTTGTACCTTTTTTTTATGGACCTTCTCAAGTTTCTTGTTTTGGACTACTGTAGTAAGATCATAAAGTTACTCTTATAAACTATAAAATAATGTCAACTTAGCATTGGAGCACTGCAATTGATATTTTGTGTCCTAAATTCTATGTATAAAAATTTTGCTTAACATGCAATATATATTATTATTATTAATACAACTCTGTGATGAATCATCCTTCTCGTTGTTGTATCATTATACTCTCGAAACATTGCACTGTCTACCAATAATTGTACGCTGGTGCACATTACAAACATGGTTTGATTAGTTGATTGATTAATGGCAAGTTTTCTGTGCCCATTCCTATTGTAAATAAATAGTTTCATTTCCATTTTGAATTATTCCAAATATTGTCAAGTAATTTAAACAAATAGCTGATTAAGGTTGTCAAACACATTATTGAGCTGTAAGAGTTGTCAGGTTGTCGCTTCACTGTCAGATCTTGATTGCTCGGTAGAAGGTCGAGTAGCGGTAAGCCACACTGCATGCTGACTAAGGACTTGCCACTTGGGCTGGAGTGTTTACTACTATTGCTATCACCCAACCACCACAATTATACTGACATGAGGCATTGAACAATCCTGTATTTTGGGATAGGGGCAAAGAATACATCAATGGTTCTATTGGTTTTAAACAATTTACTATGGCAATTGGCAAGCATTTCACAAGATAAATTATTATTGGGAGGGGCACACAATATATTGAAGCTATTATGTCTTGGCCTTTTTCCGATTGATAATTTTGAAGAGCTTTTGATATACGTTAGTATAACTTTTTAATATAATGTAATCCTAATCTTAAAATTTAATCTTTCCATTCAACATATTTTTGTGGCTCTATATTATTAGTTTACTTTACCATTTTAATCTTTTACTAAAATTATCTTTAATTGAATGGTTAAAAATTATATAAATTATAATTGTTTAGGCTATAGTCAGTAAATAAATCCATATTAAAACTAGGTTAGGGTTCAGCAAATAACGGGTGCTTGATAAACATCAAGCTTTTTTATTTTGAAAATAAATGTATTACAAAGATTATTCCTGGCATCAAATTCTAGAGACCAGTTTCTTAATTGATCAGCGGTCATGGTTGTCAACCAAATAATTTCCACACCCCACCTCTTCCACCCTCCTTACACCCCCCTCTGATCATAACCCTAAAAAA
Organism: Timema douglasi; assembly: GCA_901482245.1. Taxonomy (NCBI): domain Eukaryota; kingdom Metazoa; phylum Arthropoda; class Insecta; order Phasmatodea; family Timematidae; genus Timema; species Timema douglasi. Next base: position 75,803 of record CABEEJ010003202.1, read on the forward strand.
AGTAATAGATTGTGAACGCAGACTATATATACATACATACAGTAGGGCCCCCATACCTGCAAGTAATACATTCTTAGATACCGCGGTTACGTGAAACCACGAACACTGAACTATTATATAACGTGATATTCATGTAACATACATATATATACAATAAAGTTTAATTGATAAATTATTCACAGTAAAATATTACCAACATTAATTAAAGTAATAATTTGTACTATATACCACGGTTTAGTTACTATTCTCCATTCTTGTTGTGACAATCGCTGATGATTATGATGATTATGCTGGATCAAGTAATGTACATAGTAGGTGGTTTTGTGCTGCTGATAGTATGGCTGGTTCTTGCCTGGCGCTTGGTTTGAAACTTATAAACATTTTTATTTTTTATTATAAAAATAAAGTTGGGTAGCGGTAAACCGTGGTTACTGAATCAGCGGATAGAGGGGGACCCTACTGTATCTCACAATGTCAAATTTCTTAAATCACCCAGCCTAATTATTGTTTCATTGATTATCAAAAATATTTGTAGAGATTTTGGGGATAATTACATGAAAATAGGCCTCTCTCTCTACTTTGATGATAAGAAATTGAAATCTTGGAACATTTTTGGAGGAATGCAACTTATATACAATACTGTAAATCATTCTTTTCACCTTATCAAAACAAGTAAGAGGTTGACACTTTATACAGATAAAAAAAAACTTTATGAAACCGGTAAAAATGATGAAAAAATGATGCAGGTAAATGAGTTTGAACCAGAGAAAGCACAACATTATTATGATCTTAAGGAGTCACATTTCTAGAATGAAAGATATTGATCATATTATATCATACAATAGCTCCTGTGGTACCTGTGAATACAAGACAACTTAACATTTTGATCATGTAACTAATATACTATTTAACCCAGTACCTCCTGTACATTTACTCAAAAACTGCTAAAATATAATAATAATATGATAATAAACCATTTATTTCTTATAGTAGTATTTTATTTTATACATTTTACAGGAAAAACAATTAAAATAATATTTTACTACAAATTATGTTAACTTATAATATTATGACATGTTTTATATAAAACTAACAGTTTCGAAAGTAAAAAGATAATAAAATTGTCATTTGATTCTATAATTCACAGAACTTTTATTTTTAAACTAACCTTGAAACCTTGACCTTGTTGAAATATTGGTTCTGTTATAAACTATACAGATTTTTATTTACTCATAATCGAAGAAGGAAAAGTGAATACCCTTCCAGAAATATTTATAGAACTGAGGACAACCTATTGTAACAAGGCCAGGTTACCTGGGAGGGTCGTCGCTGTGTGAACTGGAAGTTCTTTACAGGATATTGGGGTATGTTGCGACTAAACATGATTAAAAGATTCACACGGTGCACTGAGAGTGGGTTTTCCACCCTCCCTCCACAGAATTGCATGTACGCTTCCTATGAATAAAACCTTCCTAATCCCTAAAACTATTAGCGTATTTAGTATATAAGCTTATAACCCGAACGAGTAGTAAGATGCTGTGCTAAAAGAGAATGTCATAACTAAACCTAAATAAAATAAACAGCTAATTGATTACAATACAAAATGACTAGTTAAACATTTAAACAACAGTCTCTTATAATGTTCATTCATCATATAATTCACAGTGAAAGTCTATCTCACACCTCGTTTGGTTCCCGTGCATGGTGCACCGCACTCGTCTGCGCTATATGGACTTGCTAATTCGCTCACTCCCATGCACACTATCCTGGACACGCCAGTCCACTCACTTGGCTAGTCTCAATGCAGACTAGGGGTCCTTACAGGGAGTGCAAACAAATGACAAGCATGTCTGCCCAGCAGTCTGACACTAATCTCTTCACTTTATAATGTTGGAACAACCATTTATTTTCGGGTTAATTTAGTAAAAACCATTCAAATGTTTACTATTTTCTTTGATGATTACGTCACACTTTGTGAAACTGCCCAAATTAACTTATCGGTTCCTTTAAAAAAATATGGTAAAGGTATTTTATTCCATATATTACAGGTTTTTTTCCCCCTATTTAAATTGCAAACTTTCCCCGCCTTTAATTTATTCAAGGTATTTACTGTGCACTGAACTGACTGATATAAATTGCTTGGAAAAGACACAACATCCAACCTCCCGGCCATTAATTCATCACCGTGAAAAGGGAAACCCCAGTCACCAATGATACATTTTTTGTCTATGCCAGGAAACAAACTTCGGACTCTTACCCGAGTAGGCAAACACGCCACAGACTTAGCTAAGTTGTCGGACCTAATATACACTGTCATAGACCTGTTAAAGTAGGCAGCACATGTGTGGCGCCAAGAACTATTCTTGTGTCAAGCGCTGAAAATCCTCACCGCAGGTCAACAATGAACATTGTTTGGATGCTATTGAACCAATCCAGCCAGTATTTATGTAAATTGCAATAGGGATGAGTAACATGCGTGTCAAATACAACTAGCTATCTATCATTTAACAATTTGAGGTACTTTCTTACTATTTCACTATTTTTGAAACGCTATAGTATTTTATACCAAAGAGTATTTGGATTGGTGAGAAGACACGGTAGTGTGTACATTCCTCGACTAATTGTCTCTAAAACTGGGCACAGGACCGCAACGAGGGGTCGTCTATTACCAGGTATGACTTTATTCAGAAAATGTGTCTTCCCACAAGGAGATATTTCTTGCTAGACTCTCCTTCTGTTGTCATTTAGTCACACTTTGGTAGTGCAACTTTTATTTTGCAGTTCTTGAGTTTGTGGCGCATGTAGATAGAAACAAATCACTTGAAACATTAAAGGGGCCCTCATTCTGCCAGTTCACCCTCGCGGTGTTTAGTCTACCGTAGCAAAGTCTTGTTTGTCGACACATTTTCTGAAAACTCCAAACTTGTGGAGCTCTGTCCATATTTGTCCATCCTACTTGAAAATCATTGTCAGGTGATAATTTTTAGATAAATGGCTCGGCTACTTCAAATTATTGTGAACTATAAGATCGATTTTGTTTCCGTCGGGCAAAAACTTAATCAATTTTAATGTCATCTTTCTCTGTTTTTATAGAAAATGGCTGGACAGAACGAGATTGATGTTATTTTGATAACTGTTCTTTTCTCTCCCTTTAATGTTGGTTGTTTCTATCTATCATCAGTCCGGACCATGGACCCCCCCCGGGGCTCGGGGTACACGCTAGTCTAGTCCACTCGACTAGCAATGCCGCCTCTCCGCAAGAGCCAACCTATGTTAACCTCTAGTAACTCGTGAGTTTCAGTGTGTACTCACTCGTGTGGTTTTCATTAGTGTTGTGGTCTGCATGTCCCAGTGCACTTCATTCTTGATGTTTTATTAGTTCAACAACCCTTTACTGACAACAACCCGTCACATTGGTTTTCACTTGAATGTATCCATGTGCGCTTAAAAATATAAACATTTTATATTTTGTAAACTTGTTACTCATATTTTGGTTATGCTTGCAATATTAACTTGTATTTAAATATTTTTTACTTGTATTTGTTCTTTTAGTTGAATAAGGATTTTTTTTTAAAAAAAAAGCTCATAAGCCTTGTATGATTTTTGTATTTCACTAATATAATAAATTATTTCTGACTAAAGTCATTCAAAGATTAAACACCAAACGGTTTGTGCTCTGATCATAATCACAAGTATTTTTTATTATCGTGGCCAACCAAAGACATCTACAAATAGATTAATTTAACATCATATATTAAGATTGGTGTCAAGTATGCTGCTACTAAAACGTTCAGTACGAAGGGCATTACTGCTTTATTCATTTTTTATGTTAACTGTTGAATGCCTTATTTTTAATTTTCGCTATAGTTAGTGTGCAATCTAACTTTCAATTTAGAGTTTGTTACTAAGATCCAACACAACGTATTCTGTAACTTATTTTTCGTCAGAGTTTGGAATGTTGTGATGCATCAAATTGCCGTTAGGTTGAGTTTCGTCACTGACAACTTCTTGTGGTGCAACTCATGTCCAAGGAATGCATTTTATTTTGGAGATTTCTGTATTTTTGGAACAAACTTAATATTAATCATTTTAGTTTTGTGTTTTTATGCATGGTTTGGTTGGAGCCTGAATTCTCATTATTATTATTTTTTAAGTATTTCTGACATTCAAGTACATTGTGTTGGCAGCCTGCAACGGTCCAGGAATTTTGGAGTTCACCAAGATGTTTCCTTATGTAGTGCAATGCTTAATGTAATTCCCACCATTTAAATTTGAAGTTTAAACAAAACATTTTGTTATGAAATTTTTTTAAAGTAGTTGTATACTAAATACGTTTTTAGCTTTTTTCTTATGCTTTCTAACTTAATGTAGCATTTGAATATGGTAATTAATAACACAATTATCTGTTATACTCATATATTAAACAAAATATATATCAAGGCTGAACAGCAGTCCACTAAATTGGAAAATGTAAGAGAATTTTGTGAAAAGCATATAGAATTTGACTAAATACAGTAAACTGCATTTCATGACAGCCATACGTTTTCTTTCTAGTATTCTTTAATAAAAAAAAGCTAGGTAGTAATAGTTTTAGAAACATGTTTTGTATATTTTAAGAAAATGTAGAATATGTGATGTCAACTTGGTGACAAAGAATGTTTGTGTCTGCGCCCCATTGAATTTGTAGGGGTTTAAAAAATATGGTGCTGCTTCTTTACTGCAGTCACATGAAACTGGTTATAAAAACAACAGAAAAATTAGTTTCTACACATTTTGAGGCAAACTCCTCTCGAAGCATATGTTTGTTGTGCAATTTCTTTACCCAGCCAATATTTATCAAGAATAAGGTACTTTGTTGATGGACCTAGGTAAACAATATTCCCTGAAACCTTGTTTTTGATCGATTTCCTCACTAATTGGTTGCTAACTGTGCTCCATAAAACATAATGGCAAGGGAAGATATTAAGTTTGGGTTTTGTTCCAGGCGCAAGAAAAAGTGCATTCGCTACATGGAGGCTGGCGAGAGCATGGACGAATGTAACCAGTCCGAGATGGGCAGCTGCGGGAGCACGGGAGAGGCCAACACCCCTCCAGATGACGACCAAGAGAGTCTACCCCACTCGCTGTCCTCACCTGGAGGATTGAGTGGTCTATCAAGTCTGACCAGTCCCTCCATGATCCTCCCTTCCCCTTCCACCAGTCTAGCGTCCCCCTCGGTCAGTCTGGCGTCTCCTTGCATGTCTCTGCAGTCCCCCATGGAGTCTGGACCACTCACTCCTAGTGGCTTGTCTCCCCACCCTCACCCCCTACCTCCACTTCCGCGTCTTCCTGTCGGTACTAATCCCCATGACATCAACAACCCACTGAGTGTGAATCAGCTGACAGGTCAGTGCATAAAGACAGAACCGGGAGTCAGTGAAAACAAGGATTCAAGCGCAAACAACCGCACGGTGATCAGCGTCACGTAGCATTTAGCCGCCCCGCGAGACAACCGCGACAGCAAGACTCGATGAACTCTACCTCCGCAAGAACTCGGCAGGGGCGCTACATTAGTAGAAATATGTCAGAGTTGACAGACAACAAAACTTTTCAAAGACAACAATGTGACCATAGTGGGTATATTTAAAAAATGTATTAATACATTATTATTTTTTAAATCATCAAGCTCAAAAAATTTAACTATATAAATTATATTGTATTAAATTGTCAGTTTTTGCTACCAAAATATACTTTCCCTCCCTTCATAATTTGGTTTAAAATTTACAAAACTCACTATCTTGTAGGGGTGCTGCATTCTTAGGGGTTTCTCTAACTTGTGAGTTAATCGACCCCTTGATGAGATTATATAAACTATCATCCATCCTATACCAAATTACTTAAATATAATCAAAATAGAACCAATAATTAAATTTGATCTTCTCTAAATGGTTTCTTACAAACAGCCTGCAAACCCCAGAAACAGAACAATATATAAAACTGGGCTTGGTCCAAGTTGTCCATCACCCACCTGGACTAACAACATTATTAGTCCCAGGTTGTAAGTCACCCACCTGCAATATCAACATCATTAGGCCCAAAAGGGGTGATATCTACCAATTTGGGAAACCCTGATAGAAATTTGTTATTTGTATGTTTAAATATTAGTTTTCAAATTAAGACTTGTGTTCATTTTGTTTTATAAGCAAATTTGTTCTTTATATGACACACATAAAAGTCAGTATTTAGCAACTTATGTTGTGTGTTCAGTTAATGTCTACTTTAACATTCATGCAGATGGAAATAAGTTGCATCTCTTCAGACTTTGTAGACAAAGGTGAATGAGCTATCTCTTTAGCTTCCCCGTAACTGTGCCATTACCGCTGTGATTGTGATTGATATGTGTGTTTTCAAAAACAACTCACCTTTCACATAAATAAAAACATCTAATACAACTATATTTTGATATAAGAATTATCAGCCAAGCCTACTTTTAACTCATACAAATTGAATCCCTTTAGAAATAATACAATACTTTTAAAGTAAACTGTCCTTATTCTAACCAAATTTTAAGGGACCTAGTTTGGATATTAATTTATATTTCATCCTTTAAATCCCTAAGTGGTCACTTGACAAATAAAATACTTAAAGGTATGGTTGTGAATTTGAGATTTTCTAGGCTTAATCCATGCAAGCTGAAGCCTTTTTTCAGAAAGTTGCACAGCTGAAATTAAGAAAAACATAATTTAAAATTAAACCATGCCAAACAAACTCTTTAAATATAAATAACACTCTTAAAAATGTTTAAAACATTTCTCACCTTCATGTTGGTAGCCCCCCTTCCCTTCATTTTAACTCTCTGTATAACTGAACTGGTGCACAGTGTTGGTTGGGGTTCAAATCCCTGACGCAGTATCCCTTTCACTTAGATTAAGTCATTGACAGCTTATGTGTCAAATAACAACTGAACAACCAGGTTTATGTGCATATCATTGTTAATTTTATGTAACTAAATAACGTTTTTGTTAATAATTACATAAATCATGTAAACAGCCATTAAAACAAGAGTACAAGCCAAAGATAAAATAGTTTTGTTGGATGACACTACCACAAGTATAACCTCACAGCCAACACTTCAATTAAATTGTATTTATATGCTTAGAACATTCTTTTTATTACCACAGTTTGATTGTTTATTGTCGAACAAAAAATTGTTGAATGCCTTCTCTTGGAAATTGTCCAGGCTTTAAAAATGTAAAATAATCATTTCTAAAAATAATATTTCAGTATTCTGCAACGTATTTAATGTTTTCACAGAAAACTATCAAATTTATCTCTAGAACAATTGTTTCACATCCACAGAATGGATTATATTTAATTTTTGGGAGTATTTTTTCTTGAGAAGGGATATTTTTGGCCATTTTCATTATTGAAAGTGTATGGTTATTTTTATAAATGGTATATTCCCTGATATTTCTGGTTTTGTAAAGATCCTACTCCCCCCCATCTCGAAATACTGATGAGCTTTGTGTGGTTTGTTAAAAGTGGGCTTGTGTGTAAATTATTTATTAATTGACATTATTTTGGCGGATGAGGTCCAGTTGTGCCACAGCTTGACTGCCGAACAATGTTGCCAGCCAAGTCAAATTCATGGCAAATGTGTACTTTTAAATTCTACATGTATTACATTAGTTATACCTTTTAACAAATTCAATCAAAGTGACCATGTAACATTAAGCAATTCAAGAGACAACCATTATTTTTCTCCCCTTTAGCAACAAGGTGTTACATAACATTTTGGAGTAAAGCCTTACCTGGGACTTTGTAAGTTTCTTCATTAAATTATAGACTTGTAGTTTTTAATGAAATGTAATAAATGAAGCAGAAATTAAAGTTCTGAGGAAGCTGCCTTGTGGTAGTGAAATAGTGAAGTGTTAATACTTGAATTTATGCTTCATTTCCAACAATTGCATGCTGTTTATTAAGGGATTTATTATAACTAAGGCTCTGATGTTTATGACCTTAAAGATTTGTTAAATATGCCCTTAAAAATACCAACATATGACCTAAAAACTAACAAATATACCCTAAAAATGTATGTTAGTGACAATGGATTTTATTAAAAAATATGTCTCAAATCATGGGAGTAACTTGCAGTAAAATAAATTAGCCGACAAATTTTTTAACTATGCATTGAAAAATAAATTATCAATATAAATATTCAATTTCACATTATTTATTTTAACTCCCTAACTTGAGGCATTCTTAAAATGTGGACAGATGGAATTTACACTGAACAGGCTTAGTATCACGCCGACTGAGTAGGTCACGAGACTAAAACTAATTCACAGGAACATTCTAAAGATAATCAGGAGAGCAGAACAGGAATCCATTGGGTTGGGCAGGGGTAATATGACCTGACCCCCACCCCCCACCATGGTCTCAGCTCTCCAAGTTCTTATTATCTGGAAAAGTAATGTGGTCAGAAAATATGTATGCAATAATAACATTAACATAAAATGCAAAGTACCTACGTATTGTGTTTGATGGGCGTTAAAAATATACAGTTATTTAAGTAATTTTAATTTAAATATGACTTTATGCCCCCATAATTGTGGAAATATGACTTAAAATTGAAAACTACCCAAAATATGCACTTAAATGCAAAATAAAAGTGTGTATTTGGAGTAAGAGTAGCATAAAAAAATGTATGATTCACTAAGCATTAAATTTGAGTTGAAACTAAAAATAAGATACATCATAAATGTTCGAGCCCTAATTATAACATATGTAAAGTTTAGCACAACAATGTTTCATGTTGAATAAAATGTTCCAGGCAATGCTTTAACATGGGTTATTTTCCCATGTCTCTTGCAGATTTAGATAAGTTTATATTTCACTAAACATGCTTACTACAACCATTTTAAAAATATGGTTATTGTATCACTAGACATCAAGGCTGAACAAATTTGATCCACACATGACCTAAGTGACTGCTTTCACCATAGGTGTGCGCATAGTATGGCTAATAGGGGTGCAGGCTGGAAGACAAGGGGGTCAAAGCACCCCCTCACCTACCCCCTTCCTGAGAATTTATTTGAATTTTTTTTTAAAAGAATATTAATAAATTAAAAACAAGAAAGAATCAATGTTTAATTTTACAAGATTATAATTTGTAAAACAAACAATATAAATTACAATGCCGTCTTCTTGCGAAGCAGTTTCTAAAAAATATTTAGTACTTTGTTCTCTTGTAACTACAACTCTTTTTTTTTTTCTCTCTTGTGGGGGTGCCATGGCTCCCACAGTAACAACGCCACCCACGCTGTGCATGCCTATGCCTCTCACTAGTCTCAGCTATTTGATGTACATAATGTAACTGGATGTTATTTTTTTTTACCGTTGAGCCATTAAAATCAAGTAGTCTTTGTGTGTATACTTGTCACCATTTTGAGGCAAACACTTGTCCTAAGATGGTGAGATATGGTTGATATTATGATTACTCAAAATTTGAGCTCTAAACTTTGTGATCAAAATTGAAAGTGAACCACTTTGTCTTCCTATTGGCCACAAATTCTCTCAAGTTTCCCGATCATTCTTGCCGAGTGACCTTGGCACAGACACAAGACAAATTTTGCCAAACAGAAAATGGATTCACAATTTGTATGAAACTGAGGTAAAAAGAACAAACATCAAAAATACATGAAAAGTGTTAATTTTGAATTAATACTCAAGGATAGATTTACAAACGCAATTTTACTGGAGTTGTTTGTTATTTCATTAAGGAATATTTCATTAATAAAACTGAAAATGTTCTAAACTATTCATCAAAGAACTGAACTTTTTACAAACTGAAAAATATATATATTTATTATTTCTGATCCAAACAAATTTGGTACTAATCTTGTAATTTCAGTCAATTTTAATACCACAGAATTGAAAATTTTTTACTGTGGGAGTTTTGAGAATTTTAACATTTCACATCCTTATTGCAAATCTATAATTTTAATCCCACCAATAATAACTAGTATTGATATATTGATTGATGATTGATGGATTAAAAATATACTCAAAATTTGTTAATTATTACTACTTATTCCGATTTTCATTTATTGAGATCTAAATCTTTTTCTTTGTGCAAGTTGGTCATTTGATTAGAACAACCAATGATAATTTTTTTTTTTTTACCCTAAAGTGTCAAAGATGATCCTGTAGAGCCCATTTTATTTGAATAGAGTACAAACTGCAGCCATTTTGTAACCTGAAGTTCTTATTTTCTAATAATACTTGTTGTATTCTATCAAATTGATACTTTGAATGTTTCACACTCAAATTCTTTCATTATTAGTAATGATTTTAGTTAATTTTTATCACTTTTCTTTTTAAATGCTCTTGAATATTTTACTATTTCCAAAAACAAACCATTTACTGTGTAGCTTGTAAACTGTTGATTTTATGAGATATATGTTTTGTAAAATATAATTGTCAATGTAATGTGTAATCAAGATCTCATAAAGTTAAATTATCTGTGTTTAATTTTAAGCTGTTGTGTTAATTCTTCTGTTATGTTTATTTTTTTGCAATTGATGTTGTATGCAATTTTCAATTTTGTGCCAAGTATTTTTGTTGTAAAGTTATTTACGTTAGAGACTTTTTTTTTATAACTATCAAGCGCCCACAGTGAAAACTGTCCCTTTCCTTCTGATAGTTTTGCTGACGTGTTACGTTGTCGTGCTGGGGTGGTGTGTATGTTCCTTCTTTACACAGGACTGTAAACCAGAATATGACGAGTTAATGTACAAAGTGTGTTTTGCAATTGTGTCAGAAGACAATCATTGGTCATGCAATGTCGAGGTTTGAGAACAATTGATGACCAAGTTCATAAAACTGTTTGTATAGAACACTTGTTGAAAGTATAAACAATTGTAATTATATGAAGACAAGAAAAGAAAAATTAGTGTCAATTTTATTGAACTACTGATGTTTCATAGCTACAAAAAATAGTGTTTTTCGTATAAAAAAATAAACGTAATATACATATATATGTAATTATTATTTTATTGTTAAATTACGTTGTTTATTTTTTTTATTGAAAGAATGAAAGTGTTATAATGTTCCTCATGCTTCAACCTTTATTTGTCATATTTGTATTATTTCTATATCATTTTTGTTATATTTAAAAATTATAATTCAAAATACAAATATCACTTATGCTGTCAGTGATTGTCATAAATATATTCTTATATCATGAATCTCACAAACAGAACAAAATATTTGTATGACGAAGTTGTGACAGTTGTCCCAACACAACAACTTTTCAAACAACATTTTTTAGCAACCAAAGCTTCTACTTATGTCATTGTCATCAATAAATGTTTGAATTTTTAAAATTTTTTTTTTGTTCTGATGTGATATGAAAAGTGTATAGTTCATTTTGTTTATTTGTGTTGACTTTTAAAAAAATATTTACGTAATCAGTTGATAGAAAGAATTTATTGCGCTTTGTACTGGATGTTAATTATTTGAAGGTCCCACAATGTTGTTAGTGTGTACTTGACCTGTGTAGTTGTCTCCTCAACATTAATTTTGAACATCACAAAACTTTTCTTAGTGCAATCAATTGTTGGGGAGTTGGCTACACCATTGTGCCCCTTAGCAAAGTGAACTAGTGTGTTGAGTCAACATGACCATTGGCATTGAAAGCAACAGTTTTAAATAAATAATTCCATGATAATGACATTCCTGACTTATTATTTGATGCATGACCACACTTCCTTTTCCTCTTTTCAAGGCCAATAAACAAACTTTCCAAATATCAAGGTGGTATTAGCTCTATTGAACTCAAAATAATGGTGGGTCTTAAAAAGGCAGGCTTTGCAAGTTATGTTAAAATTAAGTTACATGGTAATCAACAGTCCACCTCTTCTTTCAGGCTCGAGACTATTGCCTCTTGGTAATCAACTGTCCACTCCTTCCTTCAGGGTTGAGATTATAGTCCACTCCTTCCATCAGGGTTGAGATTATAGAACACTCCTTCCATCAGGGTTGAGATTATAGTCCACTCCTGCCTTCAGGGTTGAGATTATAGTCCACTCCTTCTATCAGGGTTGAGATTATAGTCCACTCCTTCCTTCAGGGTTGAGATTATAGTCCACTCCTTCCTTCAGGGTTGAGATTATAGTCCACT